>VURO01035831.1:0-12211 GCA_015108175.1 Pelvicachromis taeniatus
AAAAAAAACAAAGGAACAAAGTGAAAACGCTGGAGTGGCGAACCTTGACTATGAATATGCTCGAGAGTCATGGTGATAATGATCATTAAGCTTTGGACTCGACCTTCATCCATCCACTTGAAGCACAGGGACAATCACCCCAAAGAAAATATGAATGCAAAAAATGTGAATATGCCTGAGCATCGTGGTTATAATGGCTATTTAACCTGGACTCAACCATCATCTGTCGACTTAGAGGAAAATAAGGAACAACCCATTAGCTATCACAACTGTAAACAATTATTTATACAGCTCGTTGACGCTGGCGTCAGATACTTGGGAAAGGTGTTTCATTGTCATGTCTCACTGGGAAATGTGTTGTGTGTGTGTGTGTGTGTGTGTGTGTGTGTGTGTGTGTGTGTGTGTGTGTGTGTGTGTGTGTGTGTGTGTGTGTGTGTGTGTGTTGGGCTAACGGCACGGGGAGGCCTCCACGCCTGTGAGGATTAGTGGCAATACGCTGCTGCAAAACAGCTGTGGATGGCAAATAATTGTCTTAAGGTAATAACAATGCCGTGTTATCCGGGCGACTGTTGATGGGACTTTTTTCGACCAACGTTTAATTTTTGTGACGCTCGTATGAAGCGTGCCGCACTAGGTTCATATTCATGGCTTACGCACAAAAATGCAAGGCAGGAAGGGGATTTTGGCGAATGCAGGAGGAATTGAACGGTGGTTGCAGAGCCATGCCAATATGCTTATAACGCAGTGGTACAAGCAATCTCCCCTGAGTGAGTTTGGATTTTGTGAATGAAACCCTCCTAATCTGTTCTGCTTGGGCTGCCGATCAGTAAATGCTGCCCGGGGCAAAGCCCTCTCTCTCTCTCTCTCTCCCCCTCTCTCTGTCTCTGCAGCACCCGAAGATTCAAATGCATTTGCAAATCAGCTTGTTTCTTCATTCTAAATAAGCAGAGATGTGCAGAGGTAAGACATTTTCGAATGGCCCGGCTGGGTCATTACGTGATGGTAACATGGAGCATCGCTCGAGGTTAGTAACTGAGCAAGGCGGCCGTGACACTGAGACAAAGAGCTTGTGTTCCTGAGCACGCCAGGTCACGCTGGGCCTGTTTGTGAGTCATGTTACGTCAGACAGATGCGGTGAACCGAGGCAAAGCAACTGTCTCGCAGGTTGACAGTCAGAACCAGCGAGGGGATTGCCAAATCTTGTATGTATCAGTTATTCTACATTGTTTATTTGACTCTTTTTCCCATAACCAATAACCAAACAGTAGCCACTACTACTCCTACTTTGCTTTACTGCTTTTTTGCTTTGGGCTGTTTTTTGTGAACTTGGTCGTTGAACAGAAAGTCCTAATAATTTTTGAATGTTTCATTTTTGTCTTAATAAACCGAAGCTTCTTACAAGAGACATATGGTTTTGAGTGTTCTGACACATTTTGACCTCAAGCTATATTTGCATGCAGAGTTTTCCGTTGCTCTCAGTGGGCACTTGTGCTCATTATGTTTGCAACTTTCAGTATGTATCAGTTAATGCCTTTCCCTTATCAGCTGTGCCCCAACATTCTTGTGCATGTGCTCTAATTAGTGCCTGATGTAGATAATATGATTAGTAATTGCACAAATTAGTGGAGCCCTGAATCTTGGATTGTGCTTTAAACACGACATTGTTAATCAGGGAATTTCACTTAGATTTACAGTGGCGCTAACAGGGATTAACAGAGGCGGGAATCAATAGTTCATCAGCGAGTCGTCTGCTTTACTTGAGATTTTGCATTACCCAATTAAAGACAAGTCAAATAATCACAAAGGTTTTAGAGGTTCCTTTTCAAAGGATGTAATATTGTGCGGTTCTTACATGACACTGTAGTTATTATTATCCATCCATCCGTTTTCTTTCACTTACCCGATTCAGGATCACAGGGGGCTGGAGCCTATTATAGTGTAGGAGGTGGGGTACACCCGAGACAGTTTGCCAGTTTTCTGTTATGATTATTGTTGCTGTTGTTTTGATATTCAAAACTTTGACTAAAGGCATTGAAGTCGGTCCTTGAGAATGGGCGAAATCATACAAGACAGCAAAAACTGTATGTGTAAACATCCACTGTGTGTGTACAGCATTTAATAATAATAATGATTAATTAACATTCTTAATGATACGATGCAAAAGTCTCGAGCCGCCCCTTGTATTCTTTCTTCTTTGCTTTCAATTAGCCAGACTTTCCTGTCAGCTTTTTTAATGTGGTCTTGAACAGTAGTTCTTGGACTTCTAAACGTTTTCTCTGGAGCATACAAGAAGGTTCACCTAACTCAAGGCAGTAACCAATGTGTCTACACATAACAGACAACTTAGCAATGGATGGATGGATGGATGGAAAATCTTTAGACAGTATAATTTGTCTGGGTTTCTTTAGTTGAATTTGTGGAAAATATTTATAAAATATAAAATATTTTTGTCTATTCCCAAAGAACTATTAGCCAAAAATGTAACATATCTCAGGATGTCGTGTCCTTGAAAGTTTTGAAGAAACTGGACACGCAGACGACAAAAGAAGAAGTGACAGTTCTAAAAAACTATCTACAGCAGATGAATAATATCTGAAAGTTATAACCTTGAATGGGAAAAGCCCTCACAATGAGAGAGAGATCTTCAGTTGATCTATCTACTATTCCCTAAATCCTCATCAGAAACTGTCTCAGTTGAAGGTGGCTGTCAAGAAGCCATTCATAAGGAAGGGGAACATGCAGAAAATGCTCGTAGGTCATATGGAGTGGTTAATCCAAATTTGTAAAAATATGGACCTCCTTTTTACCTCAACACAGCCTGAACTCTATTAGACCAGCATTCCTGTCAGTCCATTAACTAGTCTTCAGGAATATTTCTCCAGGCTCTTTGAAGGACAATCAAGGCTTTTCTGTGGATAGTGTTCCACAGTCATGCTTTTACTACACTGACATTGTAGATTCCTTAAATTCAGAGAAGATCCCTAATAACACTGGCTGAAATGCAGCTCCAAACCATGACAGGGCCTCCACCGTGTTTTAAGGTGGCTGTAGACACTGCTCTGACCTCATCTGTAAATGCTGATCATTTAAAATATGGATTTTAAATGCTCACGATCCGACCTGATGCATTATATCTCGTGCTCATACTGGAAAACAAACAGCATCTTTGATACTTTGCTCTGGTTTCTGGCTTGAGTTACATGCTGTAGATTTGACACCCTCATCCGTTCAGTGTTTCCCTTCTGCTAAAGCCAAAAAAGGGTCAATTGAAGAAAATGAAGAAAATTGCAATTTAAATATTCATAAGGCTCTTTGTCTTTTGCCTCCCATCGGTGTCAGAAAGAGATCATGCTATTCCGCCGTGGATTTTGGCAATTACCTCTCATTGTAACCTCCCCGTGTCCAAAGTCACCCCTGTGCTCCTGAGAGGCACGAGCAACCTTAACATAATTGTGAGGTTACGAGAGGATGCCAACAGATTGGATAGTGCTCAAAGTGACATAATTTCACTGTTGCTGAATAGAAGCGCATCCCTGTATTGTCTACTGCGAAATTAATCCTAATGCTGCGGCTGTGTGGTCTGAAAAAGATTACATTGTCTAATTGTGTGTCTAGCTCTGACATTACCAGCTATTGTTAATGGCAAGCATAGGGTCTCATGTGGGGAGAAAAATAATTTTCTTTTTATCTATTGTTTCTTTTTCTCTAATGTTGTTATTAGTACTGTACATGGCTTTCTTCATTCAAATGGATGATTCAAGAATTTTAACATACTGGGTACTGCACTATGTGATGTGACAGCGATGCCATCAGGGTCGTAGAGCTTAGACAGAATCTTGGCAAAAGGCTTCAGCTAAAGGGCACCTCACTGCCAGCGCCGGCACACTATCATTCCAGAACGGACCGTAGGGAGCCCGCTCCCCAGCGTCTCTGTTCTCTGTGTGCCAATTATGCCATCCAATTGAATTATGCCCTTGAGTGGTATTATTAGCAGTTGCCGAGGGATCCAAACATGTATAATCATTATTGCCTGTTCACAGGAATGACGGAATGATCAACACAGTCTAATTAACATGCGCATAAATGCAGCGCATGACAAACACTCCTCGTATTGCAAAAACTAAACAAATAAATTGTACATTTGATTTTTTTTCTTTTTTTTGTCTAAAGATGGAAATTACTCTCGGCCTGAATGCCGTTCATTGCCTTTCTACGCATGTCTCAAGCAGTAGCCAGGACTCAGTTTAATGAAGCTGTGAATAAAAAAGGCTGGTATCTTCTCTTGGAGACTTCACGCGGCAGCTAAAGGCCTTCCCGAGTGCTCCCAGTGACTCATGGTGCAGACCCGGGGATTTTCAGACCCCTGAATGTCGCAGGCCGTCAGTTACACTTCCTTAAATGGCCAATTGAGGATGTTATTGTCAATATCTGAGGCAGCAGATTGCAGTCGTGGAGCATCCTTTAAAGGTTTCAACACTACGCACTGTCAGGTTTTACTCATTAAAAATCGTGTTGATAACAGATGGGAAACAGAATTACTTAAGTGTTTCGGTTGTTGCCCCTGTTAACTGAGACTCGAAAACAAATCTAAATTCATAAGCTCAAGTCAATCAGTCAAAGCAGAACTTGTGAATGTTATGACAGTTTTTCTTTTCCTCTTTCCTTAATCACACACTTCCTATAACTGGGACTTTGTGGAGTTATTCTCTTCGTCTTTTTCCCCCCAGGTCTCCCACTGCGGCGCTGTGGCTGATTGGGCTACTTGTGTCACACTTGGTGTCACAAAGCCCTCTCAGTCCTTCCCTTTAGTGAAACGCCCTAGGTTTCTGCATGCTCTGCTAGTTCACCTCTTCCATCACGCTCTCTTCTTGATGCGGTCACGTTTACTGTACATGTCTATTGTTGGTGTCTCAGACCTTGCTCTGCCTCTATGTGGGTCAGCGCCAGTAGAGCAGCGTGCACCTTCTTATGTGTGAAGTCAACCCTGCCAGGAAGTAATGCTCTTTTCCTCCCCCGTTATTTTGTTCTCTCTGGCAATATTTGCTTTCGGTTTAAGGCCACCGGAGGCTGCAATGTCAGAGCCTTCCTCTTTCCACACAAGGTGCTCGGTCATCTAAAATTAGGTGGAAGCCTCCGAACCTGCCTCTTTCACTGTCTGCAGCGCAGTCGTAGCTACTAAAACTCGGCCGTTCGTTCTTGCAGATGGATTTCTGTTAACCGGCTCCACCTGCCAAATATGAGTTGTTTTTGTCTTCATCCTTTGATGTAAAACACAGGAGTGTAAAAGGAACACAGTTCACTGTCGCTTTAAATCGTTCAATTATAAATAAGCATGGTTTCCTACACTTAAAGTTCCTCGAGTGCAGTCAAATAATTTGTCTGACACTCAAAATCAAAGGTAGGCAGTTGCAAGATAAGATCAATCAAGAGATCCTCGTTTCCCCTCACATATTCGACTTAACAGAACTGCTACTTTATCCATATTTAATCCCTACCCTCATTCCTGTGTAACAGTTCCCCCTATGCGCACACACATAATAGAGTGGAGTGTCTTATGACTTAAAAATTGAGTTTAGCAGGGCAATTCTGCTTAATAGACATATGGACTAAACAGACAATCTGTGGAGCATTTTGATTCAATTCATTCTACATAACCATGCTCATCTTCTTTTAATGAAAAACTGAAAGCATCCACTGGATTGTGGACCAAATTTTCTACTTCAAAGGCTTGCACAGAGCAGCCAAGATGGTAACCTCGCCTAGATACAAGTTTACTCTTCACTCGTTCTTAGCTCCAAATTCAATTTATACAATTAAATGTAATCCATTGTGGGGAATGCAGGTAGCACACAGAAGTTTGATTAAAAATTTAACAATACCATGGCAGGAAAATCGAATTACGAACATGGCTGCCTCAGTCAATCAGGTGCTAGGCTGTGGAAAGTCATCAGTTTCTTGCTAGGGGAGTGTGGATGTGCTTGTGCGTGCATGTGTGCACGCATGTACATGACCCTGCCATCTCAGTACACTAGATAATCCACATCCTGGACAAGCACAAACTGCAGTCTTCCAGAACACTGCAGAAGGTAATTACAAATTAGGCCAGCCCTTGGATCATGAGACAGGCAGCATTCTCCAGTGCATCCTATCAGCCTGACTCTCCCTGGCCAAAACTGGCTTAGGCCAAGTGAACAATGACTCAGACCTCCCCACTGTGACAAAAACACAAGCAGGCATCCTGCACTAAGCCCGTTGGGGACTGTTGTCCTTGGTGAATGGCTTACTGGTGAATTAGCACCAGAGGTCACTGGTTGGACTGTGAAAAATGCAAGGGAGCCATTCGTTGAAGAGACTACAGTATGTAATGGAATATTCAGCTTTAAGTCAACCAGTTTACCCTGGATTCAATATCTGTCTCTGACATACGTGTGATTAGCGGTGGTACCCCTTCTCCACCCTTCGACGTGGGAATAAATGTCTGTCTTCATCCATAGATGCTTTCTACACAGACAGTGGCAGCTTAGTTCCCCCAACACATAGGTAGACGTCTCTGACTGCTCTGATGATGATCATCAAGCTTCAAACTTCATCTAACATCCAGTCCCCCGACAGGATGTACACGCATGTGAGAGCGAGGGAGAGCCCGTGGCAACTTAGACAGCATGCCTGTGATCGCTCTTTTGTGAGGCAGAAAGGGTGAGAGAACGCGTGCGAGCAAGCGAAGCGAGCACAATTATTATTTTGAGCGTGGCGGTGTGTGCGCAAATGCGTACGCCTCCCGTGTTCACGGTCATCGGGACCGATGATGTGTTCAAGGTGGCATGGGAGCGCGGGGGACGGACCATTGGGCGAACGCTAAGGGGAATACCAGCCGTCAAGACGTTCCAGTTCATGAAGTGTGCAAATCAGGTGACACTGGAGGGGGAGGGACAGTGATTAGAAGGGAGTGAAATAGCCAGGCCAGGGCCAGACCACCTCATCTGGGAGAAGAGAGAAGGATAAGGGGATTAAAGGGATAGAGGGGACAGAGAGGCAGTGAAGAGGAGAGAGTTATAAAAGTAGGGATACAAAGACAGAGAGAAAGTTAGAGATATTAGAGATGAGTGAAAGAAGGCTAGATATGGTGAAGTGCCACAGGAGGTGATTTGATCTCAGTGAGTACTTCCCCACATGGGTTATATCATCACTGGAGCAGGCTCCTTGCAGACAGCTTAGCTTTGACTACCTTCCTCCAAGAAGATTTTTTTCAATTTAATTTTTTATTTATTTTTTTGGAGAGCTAGTTACAGCATGAATTAACAGCAGCACAGAGCAAACACGATACATTATGCATTCTGCCTTGGCTCTGAAGTGATAAACAAGTCTGTATACCGACTTGTCATGCATGTCATTTTTGCCTTTGGGCATCAAAAAATAAATAAATAAATAAATGGGAAATGCTCTGTCCAAGTTTGGTGAGTTTTCCAACATCGTGGTTTCAGTTGACGTTTTTGTATGTTGATTTTCTTTTTACCCCCTCACTCACCCTTTCTTGGTTACCGTGGCAACAGAAGTTGAGGATTTGGTGGGGAAAAAAAGAGACTTTTTAAATTTGCCCTTTTTTTTCCTGTGGTCTTCTTTTTTGTCTTTTTTTTTTTTCCAACCCATTACTATTTTACAGCAGTTTTCTGGTGATTTTAAATTAAGGACAGCATCGAAGTAGAGGTGGAAGAAGCGGTACCAGTAATAGTAAATGGCACTTCGCTTCTCTAAATTTCCCTTTTTCATCGAGGTAAATGGTAAACTGACTGAGACAAGCTGTTTATAAGAACCAAAGTGCATCTTCTTGTTTGAGTTGGCGCTACAAACAGACCTGTAGCAGTAATAGTTTCATTTTGAGTTTATTAAAAGTTACAACCCGTGCCAGAATTGTAAAAGAATATACGACATGCAGTAGGCTCGCCTTATTTATCGCCTAGGATTTTAACAGTTCAAAATATGCCACTCCAAACTCATCTACTGTATTTTAGCTTGAATATTTCATGGAGCACCATCCATCTTAACAATAGGAAGGCTTGACTGGTATTGTTTATGTGAACAATTTTGAGTGATGACAGTGAGTGACTTCTACCTTTTTTGGTTAATAAGAATGTGGAGCTAAATTGGCAGATCAGCTGAGTGATTTCATGAGGGCTTGGGGCAAGTGTGTGTGTTTTTCTGGTGTGGTTTTTGTGTAATGGTGCCTCTCTCTATTAGATCCCATGATGTAATCCATCTTCTGGATAATTAGCGGTGAGGGGATAGAAGGTGGGGGTTGGAGGAGGTGGTGTACACCGTTACAGATGAAGGCTCTTTCCTTTTACTGTGATACTGGTTGTGTTTATTAGGTGTTTGTTTGTGTCTCAAGGCAAATACAGTGGATTTCACATTTTCTGAATTCACTTACATAATGGCTAAACAGTTGTGTGTCCTTACCTGTTATACAACACATTTTGTTTCCTATGTTCCTGTCAGAAGGTGATGAAGGAAATCAGGCCTACTCTTTGACCAGTCCATTGGTTGGGTGTGTACGTGTCTGCTATGATACACTGACAGACAGTGGAGCTATTGATGCTTTTGATAGACAAGGCTACATTTATTAAACAGTTATCAGAGAAAAGCATATTGAAATACACCTATTCTGATATATTTATGCTCCAGCCCTCAAACATGAAACAAGAAAATAGCTTGAACAACCAAACACCATAAGCCAAATATTTTTTGGTGATGTGACTTGTCGCTATTGCCGACCACTGACTGATATATCCAGCTTCCAATCATTTTCTTTCTGACACACAAAACATGAACAGATTTCCCTGACATGTATAGTTCTTTATGAGTCGCTGCTCTGGAATGGAGTAAATGAATAACTTTTAAGTAGTCATTGTGCCTTTACGTTCTGTCCGATGAGTCTCAGTTAAAGGCATGTTGCTTACAGATAATTTGCAGTCCCCTCTGGTGAACAAGCTTAACAACATAAACACTCGTAACATTGTTGAAGGGTGTTTTTTCTGTTTCTTCTTTATTTATTTTTTTATTTTCTGTTTCTCACTTGTTATCAATGCTCATACCGATATATCTGTAAATATAGCCAATATCGGTCACTATATCAAATCTCACTAATATGTTAAATCCAGCTATAGTTGGATCAACATAAAACTTTTGTGTATTATTGTAAGGTCTTAGAACATAAAGCGCCTCAGGGCAGCTGTTGTTGTGATTTGGCACTATATAAATGGAATGGAATTGATTTGAATAGTTGAGCTGCTCATCCATTGATCTTCTTTGGCTTATCCAATTCACGGTTAAGGGGGGACTGGTGTCATAGAGAGGCGGGGTACACCCTGGACATGCTGCCTGTCACAACCATTGACAACCATTCACATTCATAGCTATGGGCAGTTTTCTTTAAATTAAATTAGTCCAAGCAGTCGTTATTAGGACACGGCGACCCCAAGGTTATCTTGAACGGATGACTTCTGGAGAGCTGTTGTGTTGGTTTAGATCTTACAAGAGTAACGCTGGTGTCGGTCCAACCAGTGCTACAGCCCTACGTACAAACAACAACAAAAAGTGATGCAGTCTATCATGGGAATAGATATGCTCATACAGTTTTACACACAGACAAAATACCTACATTGGAACAAACAACTATGCATTATATAATGATTGGTATCCTATAATTTAAGGTTGAGATTAAAGAAAACCTCATGATTCCCTGGAGAATATGGGATACAAGAAGACTGAAAATAAACTGGATTTCATAGCATCTCTTGCAGTTTATTTACCATTTAAATATTCCATAGCAGGTCGTTTGATTGCCCCAAAGAAAGCTCTCTGACTTCTAAATTTACATATTGCCTCATGCTCACTGTTGCCCAAAGTACGAGTACATCAGCGTAAGGGAATCAGATTTATTACTGGAACCTTAGAATAAAAAACAGCTAACAGAAATGCTGCTGACCCAATGCCAAAATAGGGCTGCGTGGGGAATATGCAGTGCAGTGTTTGTTTCAGTTTCCCGCAGATGCTTAACAACAGGTGCATTTCAGGTCATCTATATTTCATTTGAGCAGCCATTGCAGGATGATGAATGCAAGTTAAAGTGCGCACGTGTTTGTGCGTGCGTGTGCGCCGTCAGCAATGGTCAACGAACTTGCTTTCCCTTCAAACGGAGTCGCTGCCCTACTTCTTCTACTCATTAAACCCAACTACATGGCTGCATGTATACTAGCTCCCACAAACAAACATGTAAGCTTGCTTTTGTAACTGTATACACTTTTTACTTTAGCTGGCTTCAGCGAGGAGCCTGCCAGGAATCGCCAGAGAGGTCAGAGGGAGAGGTCATTAATCAAGACAGACAGGAGCAACACCCTTACATCCCCAGGAAGACAGCGTTGCTGGGCACTGTGGGTCCCTGAGCCCAGATCCTGGTCTAATCAGAGCGCCAATTAAGAACGGTGCTGCTCCACACTTTAGCTGAGGCAGGGTATGGACAGCCCTTTGTTCCTTGGCCTTACATCACAGCGTATGACACGAGAGCCCAGGAGCATTTCTGTCCAGCTTAGTTTTGGTGCATCATGATTGGTGCACTATGAGGAAGTGGCTTATGTTGTGCTTACATCATCATAATTTATGATTTGTCAACCTTAAGGCTGAGAAGCAATAGTGCAGCTACACAAACCAATGCACAAGGTACCATTATAATTCATACTGAAAAGCTGGGACAGTTTTTTATTTGGCTAATAGTACTTAAATAGAACAAGAAAAGACAGTAATCAGATTGCAGAGGCAAAAACCAAAAAGTACCATCACCGACAATAGAAAGCATCTCTCAAGGATCATCACATGCTTCAGTACCACTCACCAAATTGCAGGGGCTCTATTCATACTTGTTTTTTTGTTTTTTTTTACCTCCTCCAGATAGCACTAATGATCAATTCCAGCCCTCAGCATATTTATTCATGAGTGTATTACACCTGGTTCCTCTTTGTTGCTGATGCATTTCCACAAGTATTATATGACGCCTTGGCTCCCACGCTTCTGGCTCAGATGGCATTTCTCTCTCCTCCTTCTTACTACCAGGCTTCGTCTAACCACACGCATACACGCGTTTACGGACGTGCATGGCACACATATGGTTTCCCTCACTGGGTAATCTGACTTCTTTTATTTTGTTTCTTTATCTCAATCAATCGGAATCAGTTTATTGTCAGCGAGATGCTTTATCTGTTCCAGTGTTCACACGTATACATCTCTTGAAGTGTCTGTGGGCAGGGAAACAAATTTTAAAAAGGTGTTAAACTTATTTAAAACAATGAAGTGGTGTCAAGGTATTGAGTATTGAGTAAGAAAACCAGTGTCTAGAGATGCTTAAACCAGTGGCACCAGTTTGGAAAGTCTCACGTGGCTTCGGGTTTACCTAGTTTTAACAATGTTCTCTGCGATTCAAATGCTGTTGTCATAATGATTATGGATGGATTGATATTACCATAATTGCTATCAATTATGTGCCTCTAAATGTCACAGTTACTAAATGCCCAATGCTACTTCCTAGAGGAACAAACAGAACAAAAAAAAAAAAGTAGCAAACGCTCACACCTGCCAAGCTGAGAATAGGAAATTTTGACATTTCTATCACAAAAAACTGCTTTTATTCAGATTTATTCCATTTCTTTTTATTTGTTATAAAATGTACTGAATATTTTGTGTTTTTATGAGACCCCCCCCCCCCCTACATAAATAAATAAATATAAATACTGTTTCTGAAATACGGCAAAACAGCTCACTAATTTGGTCTACAAGTGGGTATTATAAAGCATTGCTTTGTCCACAGAAACTACAAACAGTACATTGAATTATGATCGTTTAGTTATGTGTGGGACTCGTCTGTATCTTCATCTCTGACTCTTTGTGTCCCTGTTTGCTAGACTAAACCGAGCCGCTATTGTCGGTCTGCTTTTTTTCTTCTTGTTTTCTTGTTATTTTTTTTTTTTTTTTGTTTCTTTCTGTTTTTTTTTCTTTTTCTTTTTCTTTCTGTTTTTCTTTTTTTTTTTTGTTGTGTTGTATGTTTTTTTTTTGTTTTTTTTTTTTTTTTTTTTTTTTTGTTTTTTGTTTTTTTAATTTTTGGGTTTTTTTTTTTTGTTATTTGTATTTTTTGTTTTTGTTTTATTTTATTTTTTTATTGGGTTTT
>VURO01035831.1:17430-32539 GCA_015108175.1 Pelvicachromis taeniatus
TAGGGAAAAAAGAGGGGTGGGGTGGGGGGGGGGGGGGGGGGGGGGGGGGATTTTGAGCGAGAATTTGATTATGTTGCAGGTTTCTATTGATGGTTTCCTCCTTTCCTCTGTCCTTCCACCTTGCTCCCTCACTCCTCCATCCATCCATCTCCCTTCCCATGTCTCTCTCTTTCTCTCTCTCTCTCTAATAAGCTATTGACATTCTGCTTAGTAATGACTGCAAGAATAATGGCTCTTGTATCGTCCAGAATGAGCAATGAGTAGAAGTGGCATTTTCTGAACTCCACAACAGGTAGACATTCAGGCTCACTCACTTCCAATTGGTCAGTTTAACTGGCAATCTCTTCAGGGTAAAAGCTATCATGCCTTTTGCACAAAGCTTAAAACATGATAGTTATGATAGTCTGGATTAGAAATGTGTCTGATGAAACTTTTTAACATTTCTATTAAAATATTTGATATAGCCTATCATCACTTGTAAGCAACGACAGCTCTCAATGGCTATATATATTTTTTTAAAGCTAACTCACTAACATAAATATCTTATCCCAAGCTACTTTTTTTTTGCCCTTCTCATATGCTAGGATGTGTAGCGTTTACACATTTCCTAACTAGCAGTGAAAGGATTATTTTACTACAGCCAACTGGTGATAATGCGTCTTGACAAACATTGCTTGAGGCTACAAACAAGGCTCAAGATACATGCCCACAGCTTAAGTAAGGTTCATGATCAAATGTCAAGTGTACTGATATACACCTTGAACATTTCTTTACGGATGGGAATTACTGTGGATGTAGAACTGCACACAGTCAATGCAAACTGTGTAGCTTTTACTCTCCCCATAGATTATGGAAAGGCATGCAGGATTTTGTCTACTAAATAATTACCATTGCCATTAAGTAATGAAAAGAAAAAGAAAACAACTTCTCAGCATGACAAATGTTAAGGTCAACTTTCAAATTGCTTTTTGGCATGTGAACATCTCTGAGCTGAGAAGATGCCTTGGCACAAGGATATGACAAAAGAGCATCTATTATTCATTTAGTCAATGTATTGACATTGACAGCTCAGGTAAAACATCCGTGTAGGGTCAGGACAAAAAAGCTGCAAGAAATGGAATCTGGGAACAACACAGTTAGGGATAAAAATAAGGTTTCAAAACGAAAAATCTTACTGAGCCTGACAAGTAGAAATCATGCTGTTTGGAAGAAATGCAGGTTGTCATTTATGTTTTAATGCAAATGTGAGGTGTTCAGGGTTGTCATGATGCTAGAATTTCAAACTCAATACCAAGAAAAATACTTGAAAGTCACTACCTTTTCAGATACGAGGAAAAAAAGGACATTTTTTTAAGAGGTAGCGGGAGGTTGCCACTGTTTCTTTCTAGTTCCTCATAGACGTTTCTCTACTTTAATGTAGAACAGCAGAATATAATACTTTATTTATTTGAACAATAATTCTGTTATCCTGTTGAATTAAGACTTTCTAGTAATATTACAGATAAAGCTTGATGCCTAGCTCACACAGTAACTTTACTGTTTGATTATTAGCTGTAGCCGCTAGCTGCTACCTTAAACTCAAAATCTAATGTGGCTGTTGGATAATTGCTAACAGTTAAAGAGCTAACGTTAACGTGTGCACCAGTCAGGTTAGCATTTATGATAACTGTTTAATACCTCAAAGTTGCTGAAACAGGCACTTTATTGACCTTTCAAAATTCTTCATAAAGTGTTTTTTTAGAGTTGAGAACGTTAGCTAGCTGAGTCGCTAGTGAAGCACTGCAAGTGCTGTGTGAAGGTACTTATCAACTGGACGAGACCAAGACAAAGCTGCTGGTGTTGAGACTGCTGCAAATAAGTTTCTAATCTGATCAGATAATTTTTAGTACAAGTTAGCATTGGATATTGATTTTTTTCTTTCTTGACAGCCCTGGTGGGAGTGTAAATGGATAGCGTCCTATGAGCAGGAAATTGTAACGTTTGACATAAAGTACAGTACACATCACAGAAATAAAAGAATGCAGACATGATAGTTCCCACTGCTATTTAGGGGATTTCTCCAGTAAATGTTTTGTGCATTCACAAGTATTTTTTGAGAAGAGCATGATACAGTCGAGTGTATACTGATGTGGTAATCCATTTGTTTAAATACATCTGACATGTTCATTAAGCTGCTAAGCCACACACTCCCACATTTTTTGCTTTTCTGTCTCAATCCTCCTACTAAAAGCTGCTTTTTCTTCCTGCATTGAAACGGTAATTACCATGCAGTCAACTAAGAGGATGGCAAGCAGAAACACAGCAGCGCTTGTCTGTGGCTGCCTGCCAGCCAAGCTACTTACACTGTGGAGCACACAGTGCCCAGGCACTATGGGCCAGAGTCAGGCTTCATATAACTCTGGCTTCCTGGGCTAATAAAGATCATATCTCTGGCTGTGACTTAGAGTGAACATGATATAGCATGTTGACTGTCTTTGACAGAAGATATGTTTGTAGGCGGCTGAGCTGTAGGTCACTGAAACACAAAAATACAGCAGAACAGAAAAACAGAAAATAATGCCTCAGGATGATCCATGCAGGCAGGCTAAGTGCATCATTGCACTAAGTGAAATGATGAAACACTTACTGTTACACAGAGCTCTGATCATGATGTACCAACACTCCTAACACTGACAAGTCACAAAATCAGACAGGCCTTGTACCAGACTGTGACATTTCCATGAATTCTGAAAAGAAAATGAAAGGTTCACCACCATCTTTCCACTCCAGGAGCATTCGAGACTCTCTGCCTGTTTGCCCGCCTGCTTTTCAGGCATGTCGCTGCCAACTTGGCATATTACCCAGGCGCTACACTGGTGTCGGCAGTGAGCCATCTCTGCCAGCTCCATGATTGCCATGATCTGGGTCGGCAAGAGTATTACATGGCCACCTGGAAAGAGTCGAACACCTGGACGCAGCTTAGTGCCCAGCTCAGCTATAATTCTGGTCTTTTTTTCTGCCAGTAAATGCAAACCTCTCTTTCTCACATGGTGCGCTCAAGTGATTAAGCATTGTGTAGGTCTACTGCTGGTATACAGTAGGTAACATTTTGCAAAATCAAAGTGCTTTCACTTTTAACGGGGTTTATTGGCCCGCTGAATAAAATTGCAGCTAGTAAATGATGCATTCTATCGGAGACTTTCTGCAGAAATTATCACAATATTTTTTATTTTATTTTTTTGTGGCCCTGGGTTGTTGCCTTGTGTGCTTTTCCCATGAACTGTTGGGTCAGGTATGTATTACCTTGAGAATGTATGCAGTGGTTACAGTTTTGAGCAGTATCTCCTTGGCACATCCAGAACAAATTAAAGCATTTTCTGTGCCTGCTGAATTTATTGTAGCTCCATTTAAGCCTAGAAGGAGTTTAAGAAATGTCTTCTTTGTTCACCATTAAGTCTTCTTTATTTTCTCCTTGTATTATAAATCGACAAGCTTTTTTTTTTATTCAGCACTCATAGTGCTGAGAAAACACTTGCGTCCTCGCCAGTCAATGCTTCGTGACAGCACCATCAGCCCACATTGTGCCAAAACAATCCTCTTGACCTCTGTCACTAAATTTCATTGTCTGTGATGAAATTCTGAATTTACATTTTGTCCTTTTTTATTTTCGCAGAGGCTAAACCTGTGTTTTCTTATCTTGACGCTTAACTCAGACTGGGAGGATCTATTTGCCGCATTGTTCAAATAAATCTGCCCTTCTGTCCACTAAGATAACTCACTGAGTACGTTCACTAATAAGTGACCCCTATCTTGGCCCTACCAATCGCTATTCTTTCTTTGTTTGTTATCTGATTAAGGCGCAAACAAAGGCATATTTTTTCTAGTTACGCATAAGTAATCAGATATAATCATACTGTTATTGTGGTGTATGCCCCCCTTACTATAAATTCTAGAAGATAAAACTCAAATTGTAGGATACGAGTCCACGGATATATACTGCCCCAAGACAGGTCTTGTCCTTTGTTGAAGCACACTCTATTTATATCACATAATTCACTTCAGAAAAAAAACGGGGGGCCTATTCGCCTTCTCGGGACAACCGGTATTCATTAAAAATGGTTCCCCTTCGGTAAGTTCAAGAGTCACAACTCACAAACAGCAGGATATAAAATCATGCCTAAGACAGCCTGAAGAGGTAAAACGTCTGACTTTTTTGTGATCTTGACAATGGATGTCACTGGAGGCCATCAAATCCAGACAGCGCTCACAAACGTATTCAGGAAAGCATCCCAGCTGGTCATTCCAAATCATCTGCAGCATTGTGGTTGTTGAAGAGGGGAAAGAAAGAAAGAAAGAAAAAGAAACCGACAGAGATTCGAACACTGATTCAACACAGATGCTAAGGACTGATAGGGACAGTTGCAGGTGAGTGACAGTGCATTCAGTACAACACGAACAACATGGAAAGGTCATGGCAGTAAAGAGCGTTGATAATCAAAACCACACCACTGGCCTGCAAACAAGGCAGCAGAATCTGACTCATAGCTCAGAATTTGTGCTAATTACTAGACCTGTGGGTGGTTCTTAGTGGGAAATGTCCACTGCTTATGTGTGCTCATACGAGCAATCAATGGCTTTAATTAGACTATTAGGTGGGATTGGGTCCCAGCAGACTAGTTCCAAGTCTTAAGCAGTCTTATTGTTTATCTTGCTGATTGCTGAAAGTGCAGTACGCTGGGAGGTTGGAGTATTGTGACTATTGATGTTGTTTGGTTAGATCTTACACATGAGAGAAGAGGGTTTGCCTGACTCGATGTTTGGTTAGTAATGGCTACTGCAAACATATGCTACTGCTTTTCTCTCCGTCGCATAGTTAGACCTAAAGTCTGTTCATGTTAAAAGGGAGTTCTGTCGCCCTGCTGTTGCCAATTGCTTGCTCAAAGGGAATCATTGGATTGGGTTTAAGTTTTGTAAGGTCTTGATCTCATAATGATAATGTGCACTGACTGGACTAATGTTGTGATTTGGCATTAAAGAGATATTCATCAGTGGAGGGGTAGTGAGGTATATAATTTTGCTTTTTTGATGTATGTTGACTTTGTGTTTCTCAGCTTATTTCATAAAAAGTGCAAAAAAAAATCACATTTTTTTGTAGGCATTAAAAATTGGCGCAAATAGCACTAAATTGCGTGCTGCAGTGTTAGAGAATCAGTTTGTGTGGTCGATTTAAATCTCTTCCTCTCTGTATTTTGCACCAAGAAACTCCCAGAAATAGAAATGCAACAGGCTTAGTCGTAAAGAGTTCCCTCATCTTGCATGCAATCTTGTCACAATTTTTTACACCAAAACCCAGTCGGCGCTGGAGGAAGACATTAATAAATCTGGCCCCCAAATTGTATATGCTCTCAAGCGCAGGTTAAGAATTTTAAATGTGGAGAACTGGAAGAATTTTTCTTATACAGTTTTGAACCGATCGTCATTCTTTCCATCAGGATAATATCTCTACATTTCATAAAAGTTTAATGGCTAAATATAATATTCAATACAAATATTCATGGATCTCTAGGAATGAATAACTCAAGTGGTTCAATCTTGGCCTACACTCTCAACAGACTGTTTAGGGCTAACCATTAAATGTGAAATAGTAGCAAATCAGTAACATCTTTGCTAGCATGGTAGCATCCGAGTTAATGCAGATTAATCCGTGTGAGGGGTTACTCATCGTCATCCGTCATCACGACTAACACGATTAATAATTTACCCATATGGAGTGCATTGTCCATTCTGCGCTCCAGACCGGTTGAGTGTGTTACAAATTGTAGTCGCGTTAATCGTTATGACCGCGTTAATGTTGATATATCTCTATATATCTACATATATATATATATATATATGCGTGTGTGTGTGTATGTATGTAACAAACAGTGCTTATTCCAAAATTCCACTGTACCAAATTATATGTTCAAGACATAGACTTACTTTTGCTTCATTGAAGATAACAATATAACAATATGATACCAGAATTCTGTGGGTAAAGCAATATCTCCCTATGCATAAATTCATATTTCTCTAGTGTTTTGAAGGGGTGAACCTTTAGTCTCTGTTTTCTTACTCTGCACAATTCTGTCTTTGCGTTCTCCTGAATTTTGTTCCATTATCCCCGCCAATTTCTTTTCGAGGTGCAGTGTAAGCCGAATGTGGCCTTTTCCTTCAACCGCTACGGCAGACTTGTAGATCCAATAACACTGAGTTTACTGAGCAAACATGCTGAAAAAACACTGTGGCGCTTCCCCATCTTCATATTCAATATTCCACATCACGCAGATTCACTGACCCCTCAGAACTGAAACGCTGTGAAATAGGAAACCCTAATGCCGGTATTATTTTCAGTAGCCTTTTATCTTGAAGAGTTGGATTTTTATATAAGCAAGCAGGGTGACACGAAGAGGGATTTTCAGTGCTAGTTTTTATTCAGGGAGGAAAAATAAAAATGAGTTATACAAAGAGGGAGAGAAACACCTGCAAAGCAGGACAGGTAATAAGGAGGGTGGGGAGGGGGTTCATAAGGAGGTTATTACAGAAAGTGACAAAAAGAGATCGAGGTGAAATAGCCAACGAGGAAGAGAGAGGGAAGAGTGTAATACCTGAAAAGTGTGTGGATGATATAAAACTTCATGAATGTTTAAGCAGAGACGAGTTAAAAGTTCGTAGAATCAGGGACCCAGTGCCCAGCCAGAGCAATGACACCTGGTGCAGCCAGCGTTTACTATTTCCAGGCTCATCATACGCATCTGAAATACTTTATCTAACTACTGGACATTCATTCATGGTCCTCAGAAGATACATCCAACTGATTTAATCCCCTCACACCAAGTGTATCACATCTGATAAATGAGATTTTGTGGATTTTTGTGACTTATACATCATCAGTGTGATTAAATTGCACAAATAATTTGCACTATATATTTGTCAAGCAATAAACTGCAAAAAAAAAACAAAAAAAAACAATGCTGACAAATATGCAGCAAATATGATACTAGTAATGTCAGAAGGTTTAATAAACACTCCATTGTCAACACATGTAAATATGCTGGCAATTACTTCATGGATCAGACTTTAAACAGTTAACTGATCTTGATTTTCCTGTAACCGTGAATTTGGCATTTGTGATTTGATGTGAAACACGAGCATATGTTAGAGATTTACTGCAATAACAAAAGGTTTTCGTCTGTCGGGTGACTTTTTTTAGTACTTTGCAGTGCCCTTTGTTTTTTCCTTAGCTATTCCCATAAGCCTCCAGTGTTTAGCACTGATGGGCAAACACTAATAAAGTCGTTTTAGTTTAAAAATGAAACAAGAAGACTTTACCATTGATTGACAGCTCCTCAAATAATGAACAGTAGCTGATTACTGACTGACGGCCGCTTACTGAGTCCTGAAGGTGGTCATTAGTTGCATCAAAGTGAAAGTTTAGAATCAGACACCTGGTTTCACAGTTGAGTTGTATAGTGTGTAAAAGATAAATATATTGTGCTCTATGCTTATACTCGTCTGTCCTTCACTATCTCTCATTGTCATACACACACGCACACAGACTCCTCTCGTCTCACCGGGGAAAATATCCACTGTCAGTGCGAAAAATGGAGTGGAACAGATGGCATCAGAATGATTGAAACCACCTACAATGGTTCCCACAACTTCCCTGTCTCTTTCTCTCTCTCCCTCATTCACCGACCGCTTTCTCCCTCTCTACCGGCCCGCTCCCGCGTTCTCGCCCAGCTACACCCAAGCCTTTTCTATGCCATCCAGTCTCACAGCCCTTGCCAAAGAGGCTGAGGCTCAGTGGAAGCCCCACGGCATTACACAAAGTCAGCCAAGAGGAGAAAGAGAGGCGGGAGAACGGGAGAGAAGAAGAAACGTGGAGGGGAGGAGGACGCAGGGGTTCTGCTGTTTTATTTTCCTACCTGTTTGAGACACTCCCCCCCACCCCCTTTATTTTCAGCCCATCTATTTTTAGATGTCCGCACCGCTTGCAGCAACTTGAAATCACGAAACAGCCGAAACGTTCGCTCTCACGCACGTGATCTTTTGCTCCTTAAGCAGCTGAAATAAGTTTCAGGGAGAACAGGCAGTTTCAGTAACAAGACAGAGAGTCCCCCCCAACCCGCGCCTTTAATCCTTTTTCTCACCCCTGCTGCCGCCGCCAGCCCCTCCCTCCGACCCCACCCTACTTCATCACACCTCCCCAGCAGCAGGCTGGTTTTCTGGGCGCCAGTCATGTAAATGAGATAGTTAGCAGATCAAAAGGCATGGAGAGGAATTTTTAATAGCAAAAGAGGTGTTGATTAGTGTCAGGGAAGGGGAGACGGGGCAAAGTGCAGGCAGCCTCTATTACACCCCAATGCTTTGAGGCATATGCTAAAGTGAGCGTGCATCAACGCATCTGTGTACACTGATGTGAGCGGGGAAAAAAAGACAAAGTAAAGGAAATGTCTATGTGTGCTTATTTTCGCATGCATTTACAGCATACCTGCAGACATTCGCCGGTGATGACGCTGCGCTTGTGTGTGTGTGTCTTGGCATCAAAGTGTGTGTGTGTGTACCTTCCCTCTGGGAGATGATTGTTAATGCATAATACATAGCTCCATATTTCCGACTATAACAGCAATAATGTTGGTGTGCTGAGTTTATGAAGAGGAGATCAGGTGTAGGAGAAAGTGATTACAGGGCATAAACACTGCTACTCATATTGCTTCATTGTGAGTAAGTAACTGGCACCAGAGAGTGTGTCAGAGACCGTGCTGATCAAACGCTTGACAAGAGCTTGACTTTCGGTAGTTACAGAGAAGTGACACGGATTAACGAGGAAGTGTCGGACGAGTTGGCTTAAACGTTCCAAATGTGCATTAAATGCCGACATATTAATGAGGACGATGTGGCTTGGCTATGCTTATTTGTATATATTCAGTTGGCATCAGCAGCTGAGGTTTGTCGCTGTAATCGGTCAGTAATACACTGCATGTAATTGTGGAGTTAATTATACTTTAGCTTGACACTTAGCAATTAGTGTAGCATTTTTAATTAGCCCTCCAAGGGATTGTTTTAAAAAAAATGATTTTATAAGCATCATGCTTACATAACATTTTGCCATTTGCCAGAGAAATGTGTGACTGCTGCCAGCAGTCTTTATCTCTGGATCTAAATTTGAATGGAACCTTTAGATAAGGTCTAGGAATAAATAAATAGCAGTTCAAAGCTGGCATATCAGTGGCCTTCAATCTGTGTCCAGGGGCTCGCCCGCCTGCTTTTGCCTGTGTCAGAATTTTCATCTTCCCGTCCTCCCCGGCTGCACGACACCCTACCTCTTGATCGCGCAGATGGCAGAGGGGTCGAAGCACTTTAATGAATTTTCAAAGGAGCTACGTCGGCAATATTAAAAGAAGCCCCCAAACTTAAACACGTCTGACACCCGAGTCACGCGCGTGCACGACTACATGCAAACCGCC
The DNA here is from genome assembly GCA_015108175.1 of Pelvicachromis taeniatus. Taxonomy (NCBI): domain Eukaryota; kingdom Metazoa; phylum Chordata; class Actinopteri; order Cichliformes; family Cichlidae; genus Pelvicachromis; species Pelvicachromis taeniatus. The sequence continues at coordinate 26,916 of VURO01035831.1, forward strand.
CAGACGTCCGTTACGCGCGAATGGATGCCGAACCCACATATACAACACACACAGACATTAATATTACTCGTCGTTGTGAGCCAATAACATCCACAATCACAAAGAGAGGAAAATACCACATCCTCCGCACGGTGGTGGACGTTCTTAATTAACTCCATTAGAATGACAGGCACCTGCTGGAGGGTCAAAGGTCACTTTTAATGATGAGCTTACATATGGCAGCCACCATGTTGCCTTGCAAGGGAAACGAGCAACGCTTCTGCTGATCCATCTGTCCCGTGGTAATGACTGCACCTGGCCTCACACGGGCCAACGCACACAGGTAAACGGCGCTCACAGAAGTAGCTCAGCTCGCCGAGAGAAACACAATTAAAAAGCAATAAGCCCGCTCACATCTTGCAGCCACATTGTTTACTCATTATGTCTAATTATCTGTTTGAGTCAGAGATTTAAGGAACTCCTTCGTACAAGCTCTTTAGATAGTCGGCGTGAGCGTTTACCGTGCAATGGGGCCATAAATGACTGTGATCTTTAGACCCGAAGAATTTCAATTGGAAATGCAGTCAATTGTGAGGCGTGTCCTCGTGACCCGCGGTAATGGTGAAGTGTCAAACATCATTAAAGTCTCTCTCTTTGAGCTTCTCCAGCTCACACCATAGCCTAAAGTAACAGCTCCAGACCCGGGCTTTTTTAGCCGACCTTGATCGCGCCAGTCGACATACGAGTGCCTGTAGGGTTTCCCCCCTCCCGTCTTCACAAGTGGCTGATATGAAGGGCCAAGCCGGCGCCGCACTGCTAGAGGCTTCAAGGCTATTGCCGCTCCCTCGTTTTATTTCTTCCTTTCTACTCTGTCCTTCCCTCTACTTCTCCCCAGGCAAGAGTGTCTTTATCCCACCTCTACGTAGCTGAACTCAGGGTCAGAACTCAGCATAGAGCCCACGGGTCTATGATCTCCCAACTTCTGATCACTCATCAAGGTCTGCCAGGCTGAATTCTTGAAAAAAAGCTGCATTTGAAAAAAGTCCCTTAAATCCCTTCAGAGCTTCGTTTTCTTTCTTTCTTCTTTTTTAAACACAAGAGGGTGGGCAAGGCCCCCAGGAAGATACATCATACATGTGGCTACATTTGAGTTAGCACTGTTATTTCATTCATTTTTTTTCTATTGTACTTTTCAAGCAAGGCAGGGAGACACTGGGAATAAACAGGGGATCTCTCTTGCTCTCTTTTTGCAATGTTTTTGCAGTCTGTTGAAACTCTGTAACAAATGTGTCAAAATTATAATTGTTTCAGGAAAAAAAGAGGCATCTATTAGTAATTAGTCTCCCTGTGATTGCTTAGTTTGACTCCAGCCTGAACCCGGGAGGCGAGGGGGAGGGATGAGAGGATAGTAATAAAGATTTGGGATTGAGATATACCGAGCACGGCACTTCAAAAAAGAAGACAGCTGGAACAGAAACAGAACATCTGCCGCTGTGCTAACATAAGCATACCTCATTCCTGTACTGTCATGCCTGAGCAGCCTTTAAACCGGACAGCCCCGAGTCTGACAACTGCCTGACGAAGTTTGGAGTTTCTATAACTGCGCTCTTCAAGCTGTCACTCACAAAGTACTTATTCACACCTCAACTCGGGAAGAGATTAAAAACAAGTGAGCAATATTTTTTTTCTTTTCTTTTTTTTTTTAGTCTGAGAACAGCCTCGGTTCTGGAGCCGATCTGGCTCATCGTCTGACTTGTGTAAACTTCTAGATACTTCCACAGTCTGTGTGAGCCCAGGCCATCTGTAGCCTCTGTCATGGCTTCTCTAATTGTTTGTTGCAACACACGCGCGCAAAAAAAGAAGTAATGTTTATTTCAGCTCAGATGGAAGAGCGCGAGCGCTCGCTCTCTGTATCACTGATAACGAGGCTGCAGCGTTCCCGTCTCCTGCCGTATCGTCTTCGCACCTTTTTTCCCTTTTTCTCTCTGCGTCGGAGCCTTTTTGCAGCTAGCTGGAGCATGGCCAACCAGAGCTATTTTGTCCCATTATGTGGTACTGTAAAAAAACAGCTGCTCTCATTCCACACTGGTGAATAGGTTAAATGGTGACACAAGAAGCAGGCCTTTTTTATCATGGTCTAAATTGACCGACAACAGGCGCTTGAGGTTTCACTGTTCCTTCTCGGCTGCCTTCCAGCTCCATTGCTTTTGATTTCCAATTAGTGGGCACTCACTCCTGTAGCCGTTTTGGGGAGAGTGAGCTCTCTCTCTCTCTCTCTCTCTCTCTCTCTCTCTCTCTCTCTCTCTCTCTCTCTCTCTCTCTCTCTCTCTCTCTCTCTCGCGCTGTTACTCTCACTTTCTGTGTGCATGTGTGTATTGCCTTGTGCCTCTGAGAAAAAGTCGAGCTGTTTATTGGGGGGGGAAATAATGTCTGACTCGCTGATTAACTGCAACTAATCTGAAAAGGTGCTCTGTGGAACTAGAGGAACAGGGGGTTGGGTGGTGGGTAGTTTGATTTCCTGGTCAGTATAGGTCCCAATAACAAATGTGATAAGGTACTGTTTAAATGATTAACAATAATAACGAGAGGTTGTTTTTTCTATGTACAACGTAACCAATACCATTATACCTTATATAAGCTGGAAGACTACTGCAGCATGTTACATGTCACATTTTAAAGTATTTAAAACAGGAAACATAGATAATTAAAGAGGAAATAATATTTACAGTAAGAGTTACAGTAATAGATACATATCAAATCAAACTGTAGCTCTTCCTCCTCCTTACCTGACCCGAGAGACAAATTTTCCCAATCACCTTTATTCACTCGTCTATGAAAGGTTGAAAATTGGCAATAAAGGTTCGTACAGAATTCCCAGCGGCTGCTAAAGGATAATTTGGCCACAAGTTATTTAGCAATGTGATCAGAGCTTTACAGATTTACTGTCGCCGTTGGTGTTAAGAGATAGAAGTCTTCATCTTTAAGGGTTTTAAGGCTTGATCTGCAGAGGGCAAATCTTTTCTAAGATAGTCATTTGGCTGATAATGTTTGATTTATCATTGCTGGAATTAGTACTGTGAGAGAGCCATGAATCAGATTGAATCAATATTATTATAATAGTATGCTATTATAGAGCAAATTTGAACTTGCGAGTAGATGCGGCCGTGGTTTAAAGTTGGTAAAAAAATAAAATGAAAAACAAAAGCTCCTCTGATTCCCCCCAAAACAGCAGTGTTGTCTGTGATGTGCTGCACTATGAGATGAATGACAAAAGTCAACACTGGCAGCGTCTCTCGGGGAAACTGATGTCCTTGTCCAAGACCTGCCAGATCTCAGAGGACGCACCATACTGTATCCCACACCAAAGATCCCACCAAGGGCAGATGATGCCTCTTTAAGTTTAATCCAAATTCTTGGATAAAGGGTAATTTTTGGCACCACTGTTTCTCTGCACAACCAACAATTCATTGTGAAATGAGACTGTGTTCATAGTGCAACTATTCTGGCTATCCTGAATACCACTATTTGAGCTCCGGAGACTTGAGACTTCAGCGAATATTTGAAGCTTCACCTAATGCAGTGGTGTAGTGACTTTGATAACCACAATGTTGTCTGAGAAGTTCACTCCAAGCTAGAGCGATTAGTAGTATTAGTTTTTAGCTAGGTTTTGATCATCTGAAACACAAGATATAGTCACACTAGAGTAAAAACAGGATGGCAACCTTCTTGTAACTAGAAAAAAATGGGTTATTGCCCAGAGATAGCAGTGAATTTTTTTTTGTATTTTACAAAGCCTTTGCACAGGTTGTCTGGTGTAAGGCAGCCTGTCTCCAAACACTCCAACATAGACTGACTGCAGTCCCTCTGAGACAGTTTAGTGATTCAGTCTTAGTCAGCCTGCACTGATGAGCTTACATTGTGTGCAAGTCCTCTCTTTACTATAAGCCAGTTGACTTAATTAGCTGTATTTTGGTGCTATTCCTATAAAAAAGCAACATTGCTGAGCACCTATGTAAATTTGCAGTGAAATTGCCACCCTGCAGCAACTGTGTCACTCTCTGAGGAGAAATTTCAGAATTAGTTTGAAACCAATTTCATTTCTAATTTCAATTTCTAGCAGGACTCTTAAAGTAGGTAATATGAATTTCTGTTTAATGTGAATTTCAGAACATAGCTGAGATTTGTGCTTATTTATCACAGTAAATGGATTTATTTTCACAAACAGATTTGATCCCATTCAGTTGTAAACTGATTGCAGACTTTCCTATTGTGGTTTTGCAGCATCGGGCTGCGAGGGATTGCAGAATTAGTCCCCGTTTTTGAATTCACCATTTCAAAGAAACAAGCTCACAATGGTCATGGTAATTTTTTACTCATACCGCCTGCTTTCCTGAGTGTCACTGTAGGATGAAAGACTATGTAAAGTTGCTAAATATTGCAAGAAAGTTGTGATGTTAGCAAAGCAAAGTGAACTAAAGCTGTTGTGGTTGTCGCTGCTTTGAGTAAGAAGTTTCTCTGGTAACAAAAGAGATGGTAAGTATTTCTATTTTGTGAATTTACTCACCAAAATAGTTTGACACATAAAGTGAACAAAAGTGTGGTGATTACCGTTGTGCCATGCGACCTAGTTGAAATGGTAAAAAAATGATCACCCAAATTATAAAATTGAAAACCAAACACCAACATAACAAACCAGATATTAAGATACAGATCAAGCAAACACTCCACACAATGAATGAACTCTCGCAGAATCAAAATCTGCTTTATTGGCCAACTACAAGAAACTGGACTCTTTTTGCTCTCTGTGTACTTAAAAAAAAAAGCTGTGCAAACAACAAAAACGTGCATCACATTTATACAGATTTGCATTTGCAATGGTACAAAGTGCAAAGATACTCCAACAAATAGGGAGTGTATAACTGGCTACTGCAGTATATATACCTGTAGACTTGAAACAATGAAAATGTGTTAACAACAAAAATTCAAATAACAGCTTTAAAAAGTTCCCATTTTACCAGCATCTATGCTGATCAGGTGGAGATATGTGCAACTTTGGTACAAGTGATGTCATAGTGAGCTGCCACCACAACCACACAGAAACAAAACGGAGAAAAAGAAACCAAAACCCTGCCAGTTGCTCATCAAAGCAAAGCTATTTCTTCTTTATTGCAATGGCTAGTCAAGGCTTAACGTGAAAGGAGCCTGGGCCTTCACTAAAGACCCACGTTGGTTCTGTGACATGCTCACTATGCCACATCACAGAGGCTTTTTGTAATTCCCCCAGTAGTGACCACTCCAAACATACCCAAATCCCTCTTGTCAACAGAGAAAAGACAACACGAGGAACAGACTTCTCAGCTTCTTTTTATTTGACTTGTCAAAAGTTTCCATATCGTGTTGTGGGTTCTACACAGCATAACTAAGACCTTGGAAGCAGCTTATCTGCTTAAAACAGGAGGGTGAGAGAGGGTGAAAAAAGTGTCTTAGTCTTCCATCTATTTCCTGGTTCACAGAATGGGTTTATTGAAGCCACCAGAGCTTCAGTTTCTCCCTCTAGATTCTCCCTCCACTGTACCCACTAGTCTAATCCACTTAGGCCCACGCTACCTCCACTAGTTTTGATTGGCTGGGCATCCTAAATTTCT
>VURO01035831.1:42918-69302 GCA_015108175.1 Pelvicachromis taeniatus
GCATTTGTGTGTGTGGTCATGACTCACACTCAAATACCTGTGTGTGCGTGTCGGTGTCATGTGCGTGATGTGTGTCAGATATTATTTGTATCTGCTGAAAGGAGAGGATGTTTATTGACTTACACACGCATGATTTATTGTTATTGTGTTTTTAGTGTGTGTGTGTGTGTGTGTGTGTGTGTGTGTGTGTGTGTGTATTATTCATATAACTACAACCCATCACTTTTGGTTCTCAAACATTTTCTGTTACCTCCTCAAAAACCAGGAAAATATAAAGCGGCAAAACGCTCCCAATGACATGTAACTTGATTTCATTTTTATCATCTATTTTTTGAGAAGAATTGGTTTTGAGACCGAGCTGGAACTGAAGAAGGCCTTTAACGCAAAATCTAATGTATTGCACTAGGTTTCCTCCCTGCCTAATGTTATTTACAGTTTCTGTCCATTGCTACTCCGACAGCAATACAACGTGTCACATTTTCATCTGTTAAAGAAAGAAACTGATGGTCTTGAGGTCAGAAAGACTTTTACGAGTACACCATCGCAGTTACCTCCTGCAGTGTCCACAGTATTCTCACTATGGGTGGTTTTAAAAAAAGAAAAAAAAGGCAAGTCATGCATCAAAAGGTTGAAAAGGTTTACACTATTTATTTAAACATCAAATTCCTCTTTTATATTGGAATTCAGCAAATATTTCGTCAAGGACATAATTGAGTTTGCTGTAACTTTTTCTTTATCATTTCTATTTAGCCACGTATTTGTTATAATTGAACATGCGAATACGTCGTCGTTCACAACAAAGGATGACGTATCCAGTAAACTGAGTCGAAAATGTAACAGACTGTGGACGTAAAAATGTGTCCCTCTTTCTTCTTTTTAACCACGTTGTGACCATTAACAGTTCAGCGGTACTGCACCGTGGTCAAAGCGTGGATCTGTAGAGGCTTCGCCATATTTAACCAGAGCTCTGTGTACACGGAAAGCTGCTCCAGCATGTCCCAGTGCAATACTGCTTGTGCTTTCTTCACCGAAACCAAAATAGAAACTTCTGTTAATTAGTCCTCGGTGGCCTGCCATACTGAGAACCCAGGTTTGTAAATACAGGAGAGAAAGTGTCCTCAACTGTCCCTTGTTACAGATTAAGGCCTGAAGCCAGATGGGAAATTTGAGCCAGGCTGTTTTTATTTATTTTTTCGCTGCTACGGCGTGTGCATAGTCTTGGTCGGGGAAGGCACTGTCTATAGAATTCATGTTTGTTCAGGGCCTTAAGCAATCACAGGCTCTGCTTAAGGCTAAGCCTTTGGCATGAGGAGACTGGAATGACCTTGCGATTGGATTCAAGGTTTAGATGCACGAGTAGGAAATAAGGGCCATAATTTCATTACTACCCTCACTATAACACACCAACCGCATTATAAACTACGCAGATGAGACATCACAATAATAACTGAGAGCAGTGCGTTCATTTATTATGTTAAAGTCATCTAGTGTCAAGATTCGGGAAAAGTGTAGGAGGCAGTGCGGTGAAACCGAAGGTGTGAAAGTCATCAGGATGTGATTAAATGAGATCGATTTTTATGCAAATGACCAGAGTGCAGCTTCTTTCAGTTACATTTACTGTGGCAAACTCTGCATAACGCATGTTATTAGCTATAGATTAGCTAGATTTGACCACGGTGTCTGTTTTTCTGCTAAGGAATTTTTGCATGTGCTATTCAGAACTGTCCAAAATGACCAGCCGGATGTAATTATGGACACCACGGGGGAAAAAAAAAAAAACAACTTTCCAAACTGGCTGCCCTGAGCAGCACTAACGTCTCCCACATCCTTTGCTCTAATACTGGTGCGGTCAGTTTCAAATATGCTTTTGGTCAAGGGACTCCTAGTGACTCAGAAGGAGTCATTTTTAAATGCGGTGTCACAGGCAAACGTAGGCCAGGCTCTGTTTTCCACACACATACTCAGCATGGCCAAAAAGCACAAAAGGTTAAGTCAACTGTTAAAAAAATACTGTGATAGTCGTGTTGCTCCTTTTATCTTAAATCAACACGAGGGACTGAAAAAAAAAGTGAAATCAAACACCAATGAAGAGAAATACTACAAGCTTTTAAATGATGATCTTAAATCATGCATGAACACATACGCAACAGCTGTTCTTCATGTATCATATAAAATCTTGACGATTGTATCAGACACATGATTATTGTAATAGTTTAGCTAGCTAAAGCTGTATTTTGTTAGTCTTTCTAATACCTGGCTCTTCCGCATTTGTATATATTCTTCCTTTGCTACTGGCTTTTACTTTTACTACTGCCTACATTTGCCTGATCGTGCTTTTGCTGCAGCAGCTCCAAAACTGTGGAACAATCTCCCTTTAGAGATTACACAGTCGTCTTCTCTGCCTGTTTTTAAATCACTCCTGAAAACCCATCTCTTCACCTTGGCCTTTGACACCATATGAGATTTTGGTTTTGGTATTTATTTTAGTTGTTTTACTTGATTCTATGCTGTTTTATTTTGTTTTATCATAGGGCTGTCTTGATGTTTATGTATTTATGTGTTTTTTTTTCCCCTTCATTTTTTGCTGCTGTGTTTTATTCTGTTGTTTTTAACTTATTTATTGTACAGCACTTTGGTCCTGTGCTGGGTATTTTAATGTGCTTTATAAATAAAATTGGATTGAATTGGAACTGTCTAACTTCTGTGTCACCGTTAACTCATACTGTTAGCTTAGTGTAGTGTGGTGGTTAATAACAGATGCCTAACACACAAGAGATCCATTTTCAGGAGTGGGAGGACAAATCCACAAATCCATAGAGGTTTACATCAGGAAAGAGAGTCCAGTGTGCAAATCTGTGCCAAAGCAAAAATGCAGATGGATCTGCTGCGATGACCCATTGTGAATAAGAAGCCTAGATAGTGTGGGAAGGAAAAAAAAAAAGCATTTCCTTAAGGCATTCATATTGCTGAACTTAAATGTAGTTAACCCAGTTAAATGGAAGGCAGCATTAATTACACAAAGCTATGTAAATTGCATTAAATGACTAGTAGAGTCTTAGACAGCATCACACGTGTGTATTAATTTTTTTGTCCCTTTTTTTTTTTCTGTCGTCACCACGACATTACACCCATCATTAATTTGCTATCTTGTTACCATACAAGCACCCCTCACTTCTTTCATTCTCCTTCTCTCAAACTTTCCTCTTCGAACTGGCATGGTAATCACCTCAGTTGAAAGATGGCAGGCAAAGAAAAGAAATCAAGCTACTGTATGCAAGAATAACAAGCTGACACGGCACTGTCAACGGCAGAGAATAATCTTTCCCATATTTTTATTCCTCCCCCCGGATTTCTGCCATAAACACGGTCCGACGTCTATTTTTAGCCCGTTTTATTCCTTTTCTTCTTTCGCCAGAATTCACCATTCAGCTTTCTATTGTCTCACGCTTTCTAGTGGAGCTGTGCATTGTGAGCTGCACTCGAGCGCACTCTTTTTGTTCTGCACACTAATACGCACCTCGGTAGCAGTTTACGCAATAGCAGGTAACCCGTCACAATAGATACTGTCAATTTTATTCGGCTGTTTTTATTCATCGTAAAGATTTGTGCAAGTATACTGTGATTATTCTAAATAACCAGGCTGGCAAAATTTTTAAAGTGTGGGGAAAAAAAAGAGAGACAAATCTTTGGACACACAATGAAACAGCACAGCTTCATCAAAGAGAAAGATCCATTTATTATTCAAAACGAACGATATCGGTGGCTCTGGTGATGAAATCGCGTTATCATATTAATGACTGAGGAAGAACAGGTAATTCAGAGGAAGACCTTCAGCGAAGTTACATTTGAGTTGGGTGCATAATGACTATGTTAACATAATCCGGTCATGTTAAATTGGATCAGCAATATTATTAAAGCAGGCGAAGCTTTCATTCGGTGCCACTAATTCCTCTCACTCTAAGTCCTAATGAGAAATAAGGAAGCACTTACAAGCAAGCGTTCAGACTGAACTGCAGGTAGAGATTATCTGTCTGTCTCACTCAGCTTCTCTCTTGCATTCTGTGTTGGTGTCATGTGCACAATTACAAAGACCCAAACCCCACGCAGAAGCCACGCACACACATACACTAGCATGCGCACTCGGTAGTACACACTTTTGCTTGCAATCTCTGTCTCTGTTCCTACCTCTCTCAGATGAATAGCACTTTGTAATGAAGCCAGAAGGATTTTCAAACACATCATTATAAGGCTCTTGGGAAACTGTATGGAATGAAGACCAGCTGATACTCCATGATTTGGCATGAAATGGGAGTTTTGAAAATAATAATAATAAAAGAAAATAAATCACACCGCTGTCAGTGGCAGTGCTTAAGTCTCGCATAAATTATACGTTGCTACAGTAGAAATTATAAAGCGGCGACTGTAAGAGCTCCCGAAATGAGGATTAGCATTAATAACTGGGTGCTGCTATTGAAACATAAAAGACAAAGTGAGTCACCGTGATTGCTCTGATGTGTTAAGGTAAAACAAAATATCATTTTAACAGTTACTACTGTTAATGTATTTATGGATCGCAAGTGCGCTTCAAAAGTAGAACGCGTCGTCTCGTGCTACTTTGTTTTTGGCTGATCTGTCCTCGTGTCAGTGTTTTGTAATAACACACCTATATGTGACAATTATCAGCCCTAGCTGGAGAAAGAGACTCTGAGCAGCTCTGGCATGCGTGCTAACATGCAGAATCGCAGGCAGCAAACCAAGGGGGACCATTCACCGTCTTATCTGACAGCACACAATGCTAATTCAGGTATGAACTCATTTCCATTTTTTTAATCTGGTCATGCTTTCAGAAGCATTGACACTCGGCCCGCGTTGTTGCGTCCCATTGGACACGCAAACCAAAGCCAAATACAGAATAAATTGGGAATGAAATGAGTTAAAAAGGATTATTCATTATGCACACGTGTAATATGGCAGTCAATACCCTATCGATCATTGTGGAATTTTAATTTACCCATAATGACATAACATTAAGTGAACCTGATTGATAGTTTTTACACATGGGAGGACACAATTATGTTCCACACAGGCCGCACATGCACGCACTAATGCGCACACACAGATTCCCGTGAGCGTGAGTCGGCTGCAGATTCACACACTCCCATTCCACAATGTTATTATCTCATTCTCCATGGTCTCATTTTTCACAAAGCCCCGGGGTGTGTGAGGGACAGTCAGGGTTGAGCTCACACAAGCCCCGGCTGCACACCCGACTGCCAGCGAAGGTCTGTGTTAGCACCAAGTGCAACATTGCCAGAAGAAACAGAAATGGGGGAAAATGGAATGAAACCAGATGATCCAACAAAACAATGTGGTGCGGGACCCTTTCACACTGCCAGTGGAAGCAGCTGCACAACTTTTTTTTGAGATTAGAACTAGAGAGTGGTTGTTGAAAAGACATGTCATTATAGGGGCGGCGAGAAGGCTAAAGTGACCACAGCATATCTGAGAATGGGTTATTCATTCATTCCACGAAGCTCCCTTTTTTTGCCTTTAGTCATATGTATTTAAAACAAGAACCTCTATGCTCATTTGGATTTTAACTTGCTGAGATTACAAGAAAATCCAGATTCATTGTTGTGCTTTCCTTGTTTTTTCATTTTTGGTATAATAATGTGACTCTTCTGTCAGGGCATTGCACCTCCAAAGTGTCGGATTGAGAGTGCGTATCTGTCCGAGACTTGAGGAGACAAGACTTGCGTATCAAACTAAAGAGTGTTCAGTCAATACTTGTTTTTGTGGAAGAATTCCTCGAAAGTTGTCTTAGAAGGGGAGTTTCATTCTCTGCAAACGTGTTTCTTTGCTGTATGAAATGATGCGGGTGGATTCATCGCACAGTCAAGACAAGCTGAGTCTATTTTCCTGGGCTCTTACAACTGGCTTTGAGCACGGTGTGTCATCACTGCATTGAATTTTGGGAATTCCTATTCAGTCTCACAGCTGATGGATCGGAAATCAACAAGTTTTCCTCTTTCTAAGTGTCTCTTTTCTTTGCTCTCCGTCATTGTGATCTTTGACTTCATAAAAGCAGTGAGCGGCATTCAATGATATGATAAGATTGCATGTTGGCTTGTCTCTAAAGGTACTTACTAGGTGAAAAAGGACATGCTTGAATAGTGTGCTATGGAGACAACTTAAAGAAGAATGTGAAATTCTCATTAGATGTTTTGTATACAAAAATATGAACAAAGGCAGCACTATGTGGCTGGACGGGATAAATGGTCATATTTAGTTTAAACATCCATATATATCAATATAACCTTCAAAATTACCTCATGGCATCAAACAATACTGAATGGAGCATAAAAGATGAATCTGGCATCAGTGGTGGTAAAGATTGTCACACTTATTTACAGGTTTAGGTTTCACAGAAGATATATTATAATGATTTGTGAAATAACTATGAGCTTTACATTTATGAAACAATTATTGGACAAATTGTTGAAACTGGTTAATGAAATTGTAATCTGTGGATTTGATCATTAGGTATCTGTTTGTTTGCCTTCTGCGCTGAGCAGACAGATACTGTAACAGATTCCAAAATTCTGCTGGATGATTTTATGAAATACTTACTCAACGTGTTGGCCTAGTTAGCACCCTGTTAGTGTGCTAATTTGCAACACTCCAATAACGAATGTGGTAAGCATTAAATTCGCTAAACCTCAAGGTGTCGACTCAGTCCTGGATTCATCCAGTCGCTGGTCAGATGGGTAGAAATGACATAGAAAGTTATTTGCTGCCAGATCCTGACCAACCACTGACTTAGAGTTAAAAGTAATTCTTATTTATCTCATACTGGATCACGCTGCAGCTCCACAGTCCATCATCTATCTGACACATATTATTTTTAGCCCCTTTCTCTTTAGGACAAACTTAAAGGGAAGAATCAAAAGGCTGGAACAGTGTGTAGGTGGGGCTGCTTTGCTCATGGCCAGAGCTGGGTGTCTGAGATGACCATACGAAGGACATCTGCTCGAGTATAATGAAAAACTGTCTGCGTCTTAAGACCATTTAGAGCAGTCTGATGGCTATGATTGGGACTTTTTGGCCTTGCGAGCAGTCATCATTTTAACAGTACATATATGTGACAAAGTAGAGATTAAATAAGTCAAAGCACAATTGGTCCACTCTAACATCCAGCACTTTGCATTGATAGCTGTTTTTAACGGACATTTGAATATCATGATTTGTGATGTTGAAGTTCTTATAACTCTAAAGACATGCAAACAAAGGCTTTGGTATGTGCCCACATTCTTTAGTATATCCTGACAGGTTTTATATATTTTTAATGTTTAAAGAGTTTTGTGCAGCAGCAAGCCATTTGTAAACCTGGCCCTTAGTGTCATGTTTACTTATGCACAACATTTGCTGCGTTATCTAATAACAGAAAGCCAAGCCTTAAGCTGTGGAACAATCAGTTGACATAGAAGTGATGTGGTGCTGGAGGCAGCTAGATCTGATGACTGGACTGCCAGCAGTCAGCCGCACACATGATTAGTGTCAGATCACTGACATCATTTAATGTGATGCCTCAGACATGGGGCAGCTGTTACTGTAGGGAGCCAACTCTCCAGCATCACTTCATTGGTTTTGTGCCAGAATATTATTTTGCGGGCACAGCCAGTGAAAAAACAGAAAGTGGATGAAAACCAAATCTCCGTGTGTCACCGTCCCACCAACGACGTGTCCATTGTGTGTATTACTGAATCACAGAGTCGGTGATTAGCACAGTTGGAGAGCCACAGACAGGAACCAAAGCCCAAACCAATAACTCTCAACACTGAATTTAATGTTTGTCTAGTAGGTCCTGTAAAATGGTCTCTCCATTTTCAATTCCCACATTGTTTTCCTAAAAGAGGTTACAGGACTCGTGTGGCACCGACTTCTTGCGATGGTATTGTTAAGACATTTGTGTTTGCTCTGCCTCCACTGTGGCGATCTGAAACAGTATCTTAAGTACGGTTTATACGGCTTCTGAAAGTTTCTGCCTTGTATCCAGAGTCTTCCGGAAAGCAGTAGCGAGGGGGAAAAAAGCACATATTACAGCTGTCAACAAAACAACATGAGGCGCTAAATTTGCCGTGGGGAGAACACACACTTATGGTGCCAGTAATATACTGAATTATACATTACACACGAGAGACCAGAACATATAGAGGTGCTGCACAATATACTGAAGCAACTTTTTCTTCTTGCACTTTTGCAGTTGGAAAAAACACGTTTCTAACACATTCACAAGAATAGCAATCGCAACATCTTTAAATTTAGAATGCCGAATGACGCCCACTAAATGTGTGATGAACACTAATTAACAACCTTTCAGCTTGAGAACACACTAGTTTCTTTCCTCTTTGCACATTGCTTCCCCTTGTTGCTGATGCAGTGGCGGGTGGATTGGAGGACTTAAAAGGGCCATTTTTTTTTTCTCCTTGTGTAAGATGTTGATTTCCGCACCTTTCCAAAAGTGTAAGTCTCTTGTTTACCCCGACTCACATCTCCATGACTTTCCAGATCTGCCATATGCTTTCATCCTTCTTCATGATTTGTCAGAAAGTTTGCACAACATACTTAAGTTTTTGTTTTGTTCTTTCTCCACACCTTGCAAAAATGTAGAACCTGTGCGGATGTTTTGTGTCTCCTGTGAAGAGGTTGGTCAAGTGGGAGACATGTAAATCTGTCTGACCACAGTATGTAGATTAGAAGAGATTAGCATTATTAACATAGATTTTATGTTCACTTGAGAGAAGGAGACAGAAGTGCTATTGCTTTTGTAAATAATATAAGAAATCAAATCCTTGGACTTCAATGAGTGTTGGACACCCTGCCAGGACCTGCCTGGTGCGTTTGTCATATATGCACATCATCTCATAAACTAAACTGAACACACCTTTCTGCTAGATTTTACAGACCACTTGTCTGGCTTTTCAATCAAGCCAAGAGTCAAAGGGCATGTTAAGACAGGGAGAATGTTAAAACGGAATAGGTAGTCCTTTTACAAATCAAATAAGTACATTAGACAGTACACTTCTATGATCAAAATACATAGTTTATTCTACTGAACACCTAACAAAGTGGCCGATGAGCACACAAACACACATACAGAGCAGCGTTTGCCCTCTGCCTGACTTTTTATTTCTTGCATATTTATCACTCGTACATGTTTCAGATCAAACAAATTTGAATATTAGACAAATATAACCTAAATGACTATCAAATACATTTATTAACTGATGATTTAATTTAATGAGCTTAAGATTGCTAAACCTATTTGGCCCTATGTGGAAAAAGTAATTACCCTACTTTTTATATCATGAATTAACTGTGATTAATCGCATTTTTTGAAAAGCCACAACCGGGTCTGATTACTGGCCGACCTGTTGAATCAAGAAATCACTTAAATAAAACCTGCCTGAGCAATATATCATGCCACAATCTAAAGAAACAGCAGAGAATGAAAGTCACTGACATCTGTCAGTCTGGAAAGGGTTACAAGACCATTTCTGAGGCTTTCGGACTCCAGTGAACCACAGTGAGAGCCATTATCCACAAATGGGGAAAACTTGAAACAGTAGGGAACCTTCCCACTAATGGCCGGCCTTCCAAAATTGCTCAGATGATTCATCCAGGAGGTCACAAAAGAATCCAGAACAATAACTAAAGAACTTCACCTATCTCAGTTAAAGTCAGAGTTCAACAATAACAGAGACTGGGCAAAAATGGCATCCATGGGAGAGAATAAGGAGAAAACCACTGCTGACCAAAAAGAACACAAAGGCTCTGCTCGCATTTGCAGAAAAAACATCTTGATGATCCTCGACGAGACAACACTTGAACTTTTTGGAACGTTTTAGTCCCTTTACATCTTGCATAAAACTGACACCGCATTTCATTAAAAGAAAATGATACCAACAGTCAAACATGGTGGTGGTAGTGTGATGGTTTGGGGCTGCTTTGCTGCTTCAGGACCTGGACGACATGCTGTAATTGATGGAACCATAAATTCTTAGAATAGCCCTTTATTGTCATTGGACGTGTACAATGAAATCATGTTTTTTTGGATGTTTTGTTTGTTTTTTCGAAGACAAGTCAATTTTGTCTCGGTTGTTAGTGGCAGACAGGTTGCTCTGAGTGTCTCAGAAACTGCTGAACTATCGATGAGTATCTGCTGGTACCATATCCAACATTATCCGTGTATAAATACGTTGTGACTTTTTTTGCAATGTGGATTTTCCACTGTTTATTCAACGTCAATTAACAGTCTCTTCAAATGTGTCCCTAATCTTATATAATACTAATATAATACTATATTATATGGCTTTATAGAGGCCTCTTTAACTGAATGGGTTTCATCAGCTACAAGTATGATAATGAGTAATGCCACTATTAAAGTGAGCAAGGTGCCAGCGAGTTTTAATCAGAGTCATTATCCCATTATTAACTGTGTTAACACGGAGGGCTAAAGCAAACAACTAGCACGTTTACCACACTTCTGCTTAACCACCGCTGGGTGTTGAGTCCCTGCACTGTATTTCTTAGGCTTGTGAAGATCTAACTGTAGAGTCTCAGAGGTGTATTATTCACAAAGAAATGGGGATTACTACCATAGCTCTCATCCAACATTGCACTTTAAAAGGTGTGTGCTCACGGTGTAGTGTTCTCTTCTGTCGCTCAGTGCTTACCTTCGACTTTTTCTGGTGCCCTATTTCACCATGCCTTACAATATAGTTTCCTCATTTCCTTCCACGTTCATCAATTTCATCCTTGGTCTCTTTGTATGGTCATTCTCTGATTTTAAGCTTCTCTATAACAAAATGCCAACCACTCACACCATTATTATTCCCTGATTAAATTTCTAGTTGAAAAAAAAAACACTCAAGTCACTCAAGCTCTATTAATAAGATGGAGTATCCATGTTTAGCGCAATCTAATGGATGTGTGAAATAAGCCCCGGCTATTAATGTTTAATGTATAATTGAATGTTCTACATGGCCAAACTTGTTTACTGGAATAATTGATGTTTCTGATTTCCCATTTTCCTGCAATGCAAGAAGGGACACAGAGAGCAGTAGAAAGAGACAGCGAGGGAGAGACCCCCTTAGCTCACACTCTGCAGCTAAAGGTGGTCAAGCCGCAGACAATAGAAGTAATAACAACTTGAAAGTGGTCTTTTTTGATGAGCTTTTAAAGGCTTGCAACAAACTTTATATTTGAACTTCAAGCTGTCATGAAAAAAATGAAATGAAACAAAGAAACTCTAAAAATATTGCATGCTATGCAGTACAGCTTATTAATTACTCAGCCACTAAAACGAGAGGAAGCCCTTTCCTTTTATGGTTCCTTTCTTTACCTGTGCAAATTTACTGCACACGGGCTTTACATAGTCTAAGGGATCCTGGTTTTAGAGCTTTGTTTGTGTGGTTTGTATGTATTTTACTTCATCTGTTGGGTTTGGGTAGCGTGTTTACCTGTTAAGAACAGCAGGGTGTGACTGAGGTGGAGAGTGCAGTCTCACGGTCCACTGCACACCAGACACAGCACAGACTCCACAGTTGGCCTTCATGCTTTCAGTTTCTTTCTTTTTCTTCATTATGTTCTTTTCAGGGCCGAGCGATTTGAAGAAAATATTTCATTGTGCTGTTTCTGGCGAATGTTGCAAGATTGATTTCAATTGAAAATAGTTTAGTTTAGTAAATTTTAGTTACATTCCAATTTATTAAAGTAGAAGTCTATGTAGTCTGGCTGGGTGGTGACCGGCCACTCAATCTCACGTCTGTCTGATTTCCATTGTATACATGTAAGACATGCGCATAATTGGGCAAGCTAACAGTAAGATGTCAGTAAAGTGCAAGCTGTTCACTGTGAATAAAGACACAAAGTTTACCAAAGTAAATACAGGGGGAACTACCGTGAAAAATGGTGGTTCAGAAGACAGATGGCCTTTATCAAGCGGAACATGGCCATTTTAAAGAAGCTAACTAAGGTCAAGCGGCTAATGCTATCCAGAGCTAGCCAGAAGCTAGCAGCCAGGAGAATTATGGCAACAGGTGGAAAAAAAGAGGGGACAATATCCTTTAATCTGGTGAATGCATAAGCCTACTGGAAAATAATTGTTTTCACTTGTTTTGTTATCTAAACCTAAGGCAAGCGAAGGTAAAGGCAGCTAATTTTCATGTTTGTACCTATCCAATAGCGGAGCACTTTCTTTTCAGTTGTACAAGAACCTGTAATTTATTTATTTTTTTTAGCAGAACTGTATTTTGTTTATGAAATTTTATATTTATACTTTTATGGTCACTGTTTTTATTCTGTGGAATGAATGCATCAGTGAAAGAACGTAAGAATGTATGTATGCTAGTCTGCTGAAAGGAGACTAGTTTTACTGTACGATGCCTAAGTATAGCAGCAATAAAGAAATGTTTATTTTTAATCTTATTATATTTAGCTTGTATATGCTGTATTTGTGTGTGTAGTTCTTAAAAATCAGAATAGGCAAAAATTGGTATTAGCGGGTTGAAAATTGGAATCAGTGCATATCTACCAGTTTGTCTTACCAATTTATCACATTGCCGAATAACATTTACCTATATACATGATCTATTCAAGCAGTCATCTGTTAAGCTGCCTGAAATTCTTTTATAACAGCTTTCATTTTAACAAACTTTTTTTTTTTTTACTTTAATAAATGGTTTGATTTCACTCCTCACTGTTTATCCTCTACTCCGTTCTCCCTGTTTCCTCCCAGCATTTCTTCTCACGTCATTCTAAGCGATCAATAATCAATGTGCGTATCGTGCCAAAGACAAGTCACCTGCTATCCTCTTTACAGTGACTGAACAATAGCCAAGCCTTTGTCAACACGCAGCGAAGCACTCGGCAATCTACCCTCTTGCTTGCTGGCTTAGCAGAGCTTCGCACTCGGGGGACAATTTCCTCTCCTCCTGCCGTTTCTTTTCCCTTCCTTTCACAATCCATCCACCCAGGCTGCTTAACCACGCTGCCTTCGAGTCATTTAGATTTCTCCCAAGTGGTTCAAATTTAGTTTGAACTTACAGGCTGGTTTAAACTGATGAATAGCTTTTATTGAACATGAATAAATTTAGGGATTGAGATTAGTCAGCTCCTTCTCTCTGATGATGTGAGTCCGCCAGAGGATGTGCTCAGCATTAAAAAACCGCACCGAAGGAAACAAAAATGTACACATCTTCGACTGAAAGACGTGGGAGGGAGTGTTTGTTCTCTGTGCGCTGGTAGCTGGGGATCATGTACACCTTCTTATGAAAACACTAAGATGGATAGTGCATAAAATTTATAATAATTGCCTTGGATTACTGTTGTGTTACTGTCCTGGTGTAGTTCAGACATTTTCTTCAGTGTCGCAGTTCTTAATCTCTTCTACTTGCGTTGTCTTATCTCTGATGTCAATCTTCTTCCTTGTCCATAACCTATCACTATTATTTAGCCTCTTCAAAATTAAAGCCCCTGACACAAGATCTCCCCCAGTGTGAGTAATATCACTGCCACTGACCTTCCCATCGTTCAAGTGGCCTGCGCATTGATCGATCCCGCCGATGGCCTCGGTGCTAATCTTCCAAGGGACCGACAAGAGGTGACGGTATTTCACCGTTCAATCTGATGCAATTACCCTGAAAATAAACACATTTTGGATGGCAGCTGACCTTCCAATGAAGGAAGGTAGGTAGGTGGAATGTTTGTGCACTTAAATATGCCTATGTGAGGGGCGTTATCCATCAATCAAGCTGCATCATATAGAAAACACATCCTGTGTAAAGTGTCAAAGGAAGGAACAGTGGTGCCTTTATATCCCTGGAAAGACTTTAATGTCCCACAAGGTTTAAAACAGCTAAGTGCTACCATTTCAGTACCCATTTCCTAATTATTTTTATATGTGACTCTAGATGAGAACCATTCAGATCATTTCACAATAATATGAAGCACTAAGAAACAAAAATTGCCACTGGGAAGAATATTACAACATTTAAAATGAAAGTAATGTGATGAGAACCCATTTGCTAAATTGAATAATGAAATGTGTTGCAATCACTCTGCATTTAAGTGTAAGGAGAGCATATATAGCATTATTTTTACTTTCAGATTAAGAGTGACCTAGCCCTTGTCTTTGCCATAGGGGAAAATTACAGTAGACTGTAAGTACAAAGCCTAAGAACAAAGACATTTTCTCCTGTTTTCCACAACATATCTTTTACAGACATCTAAGTGACTCTATAACCAACAGCACAATGAACACCACACAGATAAATCAATAATGAACATTATTGATTGCTGAAATAATATTTCTAAATTATTTTGTGTGATCAGAAGTTCAGGAGTTGCCAGTGCTTGTGCATTGAATATACGAGCTACTCCAAAAACTAGGCAGTGTACTTAATACACTCATTGGTCACATATCCTTTAATCTGGATACAGCTTTCAGTACAGCTGGGTACAGCTTTCTAGTACCATGTTGGACTCCCTCTAGCTTTCAGAAACACCTCAGTTCTTCATGGCACAGATTTCGGTCCTTATTGACATGCTAACGTAACAGTTCCTGTAAATTTATCAGCTGTACATCCACCACATCCCAAAGGTGCTCTATTGGCTTGAGATCTGGTGACTGTGTAGGCCATTCGGGTACAGTGACGTCATTGTCATGTTCAAGAAACTTGAAAAGAGCTTTTAAAAATGATGTGTTATTATCAGAATATGTGGATGGATGTAGTCATGAACAATACTGACGAATACTGTGGTGTTTAAATGGTCATAAGAGACCCAAGTAACATATTTCTAAGCTTCTATAGACCAATTTTCGAGTACACGTGTGAACTGTATCCTCAGGTTCTGGTTCTCGGCTGACAGGAGCAGAACCTGATGTGGCCTTCTTCTGCTGTGGTCCATCTGTTTCAAGGTTCAATGTTGTTGTACATTCACAGATATGGATATAACAACTAGTTATCTGAGTTACTGTGGCCTTCCTATCAGCTCAAAGCAGTGTGGCCTTCTTTTCTCTAACTGATTTTTATTTTCAAGAGCTTTCAGGTTGTCAGCAGTATAAAGGAAAAATATGGGCCACGTGACTGTTTCTCTCTTTGGCGGACACTTTGTCTACCCAATATTCTTCCATGAGATAATATTTCCAAAGCATGACAGCTGAAGCGCAATTCACTTGCAAACTTACCATCCAGCTCTGCGGCTGCCCTTTTAGGAGCAAACCCAATACACAACTGAACGTGGCGAGATGGGCATCTGCCTGTCCAGATGCACTATAGCACCCTGCCGGTTTTAAGCTAAAGGGACAGCGACAAGCACTTAGCTGGTCCCTCAGCAACCAATCCCATTTCCTTCCTCTTATCTAAAGTGACAAGAGGAGTTTTCCAGCCCTCCTTTGCCTGAGGCTCATCCTGCATTATCTCCCAGTGTACCAGCACCACTAGCTATCTCGTGTCCCTGATTCCCTGCGTCTAAAAATATGCTAAAAAGGATGATGGCATTGCTAGAAATTCAGGAGTGCGAGCCAGTTGTGCTGCACGGATGTTTTTCAAACTGCCGATCATATCGCAGAATGATGGACTCGGAGCAAGTGTATGCTTAGTGTATGTGGAGCTCAGCGGAGGCCCATTTTCCTGTATCTTATGCCATGTACCGCATTGCCCTTCCCACCAAATGGCTGTAGTTACCCATCCGATAAAGAGCGTGTGTGAAGAATGCAAAGCGACAAAACATGAACTAAAGCAGACACCCTAATGAGATATTGATTGCCCACACTGATGTTTACACTTTTGCCTGTCTAATGCTCTCCGAGTCCACCAAAAACAATCAGCCATCTGTTCGAGCACATTCTGAACTGTGTGTGCAATTTAGATGCATCAGATGTTTGAACGAGTTCAAGTCCCAGTTTTGATATGTAATTCAGCTGGTATATCTCACAGATAATTAATACAATTTTACCTACTTTTCATACTTTTATGTACTCCCACTGCACGTAAATAACCTCAAACAGC
The DNA here is from genome assembly GCA_015108175.1 of Pelvicachromis taeniatus. Taxonomy (NCBI): domain Eukaryota; kingdom Metazoa; phylum Chordata; class Actinopteri; order Cichliformes; family Cichlidae; genus Pelvicachromis; species Pelvicachromis taeniatus. The sequence goes on from VURO01035831.1 coordinate 58,992, forward strand.
TGAATGAATATGCATGTGTTTTTTTTAAGCAGTTTCACACTGAGTGGCTCTGCCGTAGCGATGCTCACACAACTGAATGTGACACTTCACGTACACATTACAAACTGTGTACGTGAACCTAGAAAAAAACCCAACAAAAACATGAAAATGCAGGATTTTTAGCTGTTTTGACAAATCTGTAGACTCAAAGGCAACAAGCACAAAAACAATTTCTCCTTGAGAGATGAGCCTGAGAAAACCACAGCAATCTTACCACTTGTCCTTGTGTTATTTTCTTCTTTTTCTTCTTTACTGCTTAATACGAAACGGAGCCTTTTTTTTTCCAAGTTCAATTAAAACATGTATTAATTGTGAAAAAAGCCCCAGGGCCTCAAGTCATTCGGGTAGTATTCATTAGCCATGGTTTTATACTTTATAGCTCGTGAATGCAAAAACAGCAAATGATTGAAACTAATTTTTGTTCTAAACAACAAAGGAATGCTCACCCCGAGCTCCCTGTTGTTTGTGAAATGGCCCTGCTGCCTAAAGTAAAGGCTGAGAGCTCCCATATAATGAACCCAGGAAGCTGCTCTTCTTTCAAAATCAATAGTGACGAGCTCCTTTAAAACTCTCAACTTTGAGCCTTTGATGCCCGAGAATACATTACTGCTGTTAACTAGGGCTCCCGTCCAGGCAATAAGCATGCAGCTCACTCTGCAGTCTCCATTTGCACCCCTCCCCTCCACACACACACACACACACACACACCCCAAATCCACCACACAGACTTCCACAACGGCTGTTACACAACAGCCGAAGCCTACAAGTTGCTTTATTTATCACCCTGATCATTCTCGCTCCGCAAATTTATCAAATGTTACAGTTTTATTAAGGGTCATCGATAAATCCGTGGACTGGACATGACAGTATGAGCTGTGAAGCATTAAGCTCTGGGCCTTCTGAGCACTAGATCACCGCACAGCTCCGCCCCACTCCGTGAGCCATTTAAACCATTGCGCGCAAAACACGGTCTTCATAAAGTCGTCGGTTCTCATCTACAAAAATATAACGGCGAAAGCCGCTGTGATAATGCAGGAAAATACAGGTTTCGGAGGTGTTTGCACACGATTTCATTCTGCGTGCAGATGTTCTCGTGTGTTTGTGAAAATGTAAGGAAGAATAAATGTTATGCCGCTGAGTGGTTTTGGCCCCATGAACTCCACAAAAGCATCAAAGCCAGCTTGAATTAAAATCCACCCAGCTATAGGCTGCTTTTTGCCGCTCTACTCATATTCACAGTCACACTGCAAACTGCCTCAGCTGTCAAGTGCAGGTGAATTTAACATTTGCTTTTAAGTATTTGCCCACGTTTCCCTGTATGTGTGTGTGTGCGTGTGTGTGCATTATGAATTGTGCCAGCAGTCTTCTCCAATGCACTACCCATCACTGTCACATCCCGGGCCATAATCATATATGCGTCAGGCTTGTTAAGCACTTTCCCACGTTCTTTGCAGCACCAAATTGGAAATGTGAGGAATTAATTTTGAAGGAAAAATAAAATAAAACTCTTCGCCATTTACTAATTGGCAGCATTGTGTGCACAGTGAGGACCAGGAAGACAAAAAAAATTAAAAAAAGGAAACAGTCAAATTCAGACTGTGAGAGGGAAACAAACGCTGGATGAGACAAGCTGACAGTGAAGAGACAATTCCCATGGGTCTTTTCTTTCATTTACTGATACGAAGACTTTAAATGGTGTACTGAATCGCTTTTATGACAGAGGGGTGGTAATTTTAGCAACAGAATGATGGAGCCATTTCAGACTGGCATGCGAGTATTTAAAATAGTTCACTTAACCACATGTGTGCAGTGACTCAACTGCACTGTAACACATTTTTGCTTAACGGGCATAAATTACATCGGTATTTCTCGGCTAAATGCATCAATGTATTGAAGTCCCGTGCACCGGGGCAAGCTGTAGGCCTTTATATAGTTTTAAGTGATGTATGCGGCTCATGGCCTCATGGCATTGATTGCATAAAGGGACGCCTGTCCCCAGTAGTGATATGTGTGAGATTACGTCTGTGCTGCACAGCCCTTAAGAGTAAGTGTATTATACGTGTTGGGTCTCATGTGGGTAGACACAGGGGCACAAAGCTATTTATACAGATTATAGCTGAGAATAAAGGTGTGGAAGGGGACATGCTATATGTAAGATTGACTGATATACCGTCTAAAAACATCCAGGGTTAATTCAGGTCATATATTGAAGTGGAAATTCCAGAAAAGACAGGTGGCTCCAGCTCAAACGTTCCCAGCTTTTTGGTGTTCTTCCTTTGTTGTCCATGTGCTGATCTTTTTGTATCGCATGGGTTCAGATTTTCTGCAGCTGACTCACAAAAGCTAACTTGTGTGTTATCATGCAGTTATTTTGTGTATATCATCATAGCCAAAGCAAAGGGTGCATTAGTTTGGAACGAAGTGGCTGCATTTAGTATGACTGCATGGTTATTTGGAGCGCTTGGTGGGTTTAGTAACACCCACTAGATGGCTGCATATAAAATCAAAGTCAAAGATCTACTACCGTGCTTAAGAACTGCAACTGCATGCTGTGTGTTAAAAAGAATCCTTTGGTAGTGCTCTCTAAGTGTGGTGCAGTGGTGACTATCAAAAGTTGTCTTCTGATCTCTCAGGAAGCATCTTGTAGCACATTAATTTATTATCCATTGGCCCTCTCCCAGAGCGATGAATGCCTGGCACAGACATGACCCACTTGTGTAGTTTTCTATGGGCCACGTTTGGCCTTTCCTGACAGTGTTGAGTCAGGGTGAGGCGTAGCGCAACAACAGGCCCACATTAGATGGCCAAGATGTCAGATATGTTCTGACCTATGGGTACTTGACAGGGAGACAGAAGTGGCCCAGAGCCACTGTCTGGGTCGTGTCTGACAGGTGGCTGTGCACCTCATACTGGGTAACACTAAATCTGAAAAGCTTTTCAGTTTTCACATGCTTAAACTTGTCCTCTTTCTGTGGCTGCTTGTCATTTTTGGTCACTCTTTATAATACAGCCTGCGACTGTAAGACAAATATTAAAAACAAGATATTTGACCACAAACAAATATTGAATAATAGAACATCCATCACTCACATCACCGTAATGCTTATTAAATGTAGATGGAAAAAAACAAAGACATAAAAAGCCAAAATGAATGCACTCCATAATATAACCTGCACCCTGAAAAGTACTGCGCATCGACGATGTAAGATGAGAAAATACTGTTTGTTTTTCTGCAAAATTACAAAGAAATTATACAGAACTTAAAATTACTTACAGCAATATTTCTGCTTCCTTTGTTTTAAAATACACTATATTTATTTACATCATTTCAAAGAAAATGCAGTTAAATAACATTTCATTACAGGGAGGGTATGCAATTAGTTGTGTTCCATATTATAAAGTGTTATACATGTTTTGATTACCTGTTAACATACCGCTAATATGTTTAATAAAAAAAATACTTTGGGTCTGAATGTGTGTTCAGGTCTGCCGTACAGAGGTCAACTTGACCAAGACTGTGAATTCATGTTTGTCATTGTTAGTCTTTCTAAATACTGTAAGTGTTTAAGTCTTACCACTGGGACTGTCTTTTGGGAATTGGTGCTAAATTAAACTATCATTAATTTGAATTCAATTATATTCGCAAATACTGAATTGCAAATACTGTTTCTGTGTTTTTGTATCACTTAAAGTTTCCTTTTGTGTTGCGTCTCATATTATACATTACAGTGTTTCAGAATGGGATGTGGTGAAAAGCTGTGATTGTTTGGACGCCATCATCAGCAACAGGGGCAATCACCTAAACCGTGGTCCTCAGTGCATGTTTTTTAAAAAGAATTTTCTCAAACCCAGTCGCTGTGTCAGTACTGCTAATAGCTATACCTGTCATTTTGCTCATAGACAGTGACACTGCAAATTGGTAATTACAAAATGTCAGCAATCACAGCAGAAATTATGTTTGTCGCACGCTCCCAAAATACAGATGGTTTTAGAGAAACATGCAGCTCCCCTATGACGTCAGCTGTGGCCTTTGGAAGCACATCTAAGCAGCAAGTTTCCACCAGACAGAAATACTACTAAAAACTTCCATCACGCAAAAACACTTGGTACACTTTGGACCGCATTTTTGCCTTCAGCTCTGTCGTAATTCTTCTTAGCACAGATTCAACAAGGTCCTGTAAAAATTCCTCAGAGGTTTCGGTCCATAATGACACGACAGCATCAGACAGGTCACACATCCATAATGAAAAGCTCCTGTTCCAGCACATCCCAAAGGTCCTCTACTGGATTGAGATCTGGTGACTGAGGAAAATTTTTGAGTACAGAGAACTCATTGTTATGTTCAAGAAACTACTTTGAGCTGATTTGAGCTTTGTGACACGGTGTGTTATCCAGCTGGAAGCAGGAATCAGAAGATGGTCATAAAAGGATGCAAATAGTCAGCAACGATACTCAGGTAAGCTGTGGCATTAAAACAATGCTAACATGGTAGTGAAGAACCTAGAGTGTGTTAAGAAAATATCCCCCACATCATTACACCAGCAGCAGCCTGAAACATTGATGCAAGGCAGGATGAATCCATGCTTTCATGCACTTTACACCAGATTCTAACACTACCAGTCTTCTGGTGCTGTAGCCCATCTGCTTCAAGGATGCACATGTTGTGCTTTCAGGGTTGCTCTTCTGCATACTTTGGTTGTAACAAGTGGTTATTTGAGCTACTGCTGCCTGTAACGCCTTAACAAGAAAATCACAGCAGGTCAGCAGTTTCTAAAAATACTCAGAGCAGCCCACCTGGTACCAACAAACATGCCACGTTCCCCGTGACTTAACTCACCTTTCTTCCCCATTTTGATGCTCGATTTGAATGTCAGCAGGTCGTCTCGACCACGTCTATGTGCCTAAATGCGTTGAGTTGTTGCCACGCGGCGGGCTGATTAGATATAGAAGAAAGAAAGTGGTCGCTGAGTGCATTTGCTATAGTCTGACCTCCTTCCTTACATTTGCTCTACATTAAAGCTAGAGTATTTTGCAGACCTGCCGACTCAAGAAAACATGGTCGGCCCCCATTTGATAAAAGACTGATATAACTCACGCCTCTGCGCCTACACTGTAAATCGAGCCTGGAGTTGATTACCTTGGTATTAGTCCTGGAAGCAGAGGAAAACAGCAATCCTCTCTCCAAGGTTCGAAAGCACACCGAGCGAAAAGCTTGCTGTTTCCCCTTGCTTCCAGCCTGTTTGCTAAGCTTGGCTGATCACCTGCTCGCTCTAGGGTTCTATTTAATGCACAGACATGGGGGCACATATAGATGTTATGTGACTGTTGAAGTGTGCAAATACAGTTTTTCTTTTAATTCCTCTTGTTGTGTTGATATTTGTTTAAGACACGGCTGTATCTAAAGATAGTCCCCGATGACTCTTGCGTGTTAACGCTCCAGCCATCTCCGTGCTTTGTTCAGCAGCTGATACTTTTGTTCTTGACAGTGCGAGAATAGAACAGTCTGGTTTGTCTCCTGTAACTCTCCTCTGCCTATTTCTTTTCTTCATGTAAGAGAAGCACCACTTTCCTTTACCACCTCGAGCCTCAACGTGTTTTTTTTTTTTTCCCCCTGCTACGTACTTGTTTTGCCCCTCCACACACACTTTTGATGAAAGGCATCATAAAATTTTTGGTTTGGGAAAGCTTTGCTGCAAAATTGCACTAAAATACTGTAAATAATGATTTCCTTTATTTCACATGCTGTATCACCCCACAGCGTTCCCTGACAGCACAGAGGGAAAACAAAACAACAGCAAAAATAGAAGAAAAAAAGAGAAAGAAACTTGACCAGACACAGCACACATATGCACACACCACTTGACTGGGGGGGGACGGACGGAGACAGAAGCACAATCAGCAAAGCCATTTTTAATGAGCCTCTTCCTCTCTCCATCTATCAGAATGGAATGAGGACAGCACTCAGCGGCTGAGGGGAGGGGCGCTGGGAGAATGGGGCCACATGGCTGAAGGAAAAAAAAAGTCTTCATTAAGGACAGTGAAGTAGAGGTATGAGGAGAGAGCGAGGGGGGGGGACTTAAGTGATCTAGAAATGGTTCGCCTCTCCTCCTCCTCCCTCTGCCACCTAATCAGGGAGCCAAAGTTATGCCAGTCAGAGCGGTTGTTATTCCAGCTAATCCCTCATCACGCCGTTTCATCAGGTTTGGCATTTGGCTATCTGCATTAATTAGATGTTCGAATGGACACAGCGTTAATAACTGGCGCGCGGCAGATAATGAGAAATGGCCGGCACGGCCGTATCCTCTCCCAATCACGCTCCCTTTGTCAGCGCTGATACCTCTGCGCTTGAAACACTGCATCGTGTTTACCTGCACCGGATTTCATTTATTGATGATTCAGGCTGTTTTTAGTGCCAACGGTGATAATGTACTGTCTGCACTTTGGGAGATAAGTGTGTTCAGGTGCGATAGTTTGGACTTGTTCAGAATGTCTCTCCTTCTGTCTCCTTCGCTATTTTTATCTCCACTCCCCTTCCAAAATTTTTCTTCTGCTTTCTACTTTTCTTTTATCCCACGTTTCTCCTTACTCCCCTCGCCATTCTCTCCCATTTCCTCTATCTCACCTGTCTTTCTCATTTTTTTTTCACAGCTTCCCAGAGGATAGCAAAAGCCCCTATCTCTCTTTTGCACACTCTCTTCACTTTTAGGCTGTCTTCTCCCTCCCCACCTCCCATGACTCCCTCCTTCATCCATATCAACACCAGGTGAATAGCTCCTCTCTCTAATATCCATTCGCAGTCCCCCTTCTTCTTCTTCTTCTTTTTCTCCTTCTCTACTGCCTCTCCCTTCCTGCTTGTGTTTCACTCCTGCTGTACCACTTTCAAGTTGCACTCACTTTAATATTCTGCTATCCATCCTCTTTTGTCTCCTCCCTGCCTTCCTTCATGTTCTCCTTCCTTCCAGTGACAGGATGCTCTCTTTAGTATTCCGTCAGTCATTGCCAACTGAATGGTGATGCACTCCATCACGGGTCCCAGATCACCCGCAATCACGGAAAGCGTAGCGTCCTTGACTTTACTGTCTGCTCTGATAAATGCCGGTGCATCTTCACCTAAAGCGATCACGTGCGATATGTTACGTTCGTTATTTCCCAACATTTCAAGTGATTTATTTAACTGTTCTTGCACTCTTTAGAGCTTAATCCTTTACCAAACAGGACACGCTGACTAAGCGCACATTCTTATTTACAAGAGCAGCCCAGGGAGAGAAAGGCTCCGGTTCACACCCACCTGAGAGATGCCCGAGATGAGCTTCTTTGGAACAGATGGAGTGTCTTTCTAAAGGAGTGCTTCAAAGAGGTGCCTTGATTGTTTGCTTTAACCCTTTCATAGTTTCTTCTCACGGACCAGCACACAGCTTCTGTGTTTTGCCGTACAGCAACGCCACCATTTCATTGGAGGCATGTCATGGCAACAGTGTTTACTGGTGCCTGCTGACAGTGAAGGCAGCACTGGGAGTTGGATTGACAATACTGGGCTTTTGCCTCCAGTTACTGATGAGGGGACCTTGTATTGAGTTCGGTCTTTTTTGGAATGGACAATTTGTGATGCTAGCTTTGTGCTGCTGGTATGTTATATTTTGCAATAATGCCACAGAAGGTTGAATGATGTTGCTTACTCTTTATGGCCATCACAACCCTTAGAGAGTGTCTTGGCCTACTACTAATAAAAAAGAAAATACAGGATGGCAATCTTCTTTTTAGGTAAAAGTGGTGGTTGCCTAGTGATTGCCATGAATTTGTTTTCACATTTTTTCTCAAAAAACCGATTGCAAGTAGTTGCTGATCACCCAGAGGTTGGCAACGCTCTCCACCTCTTGTTTTTGATCGCAAGGCAATTGCACGTTGCCTGTCTCCAAACAATTGCAATTGCAACTGACTGCAGTCACTCACCGGCAACTGCTAACACATAGCAATTAGTTGGAGCCGGTCTGTGTTGATGTGCAAAAGTCCTCCTTGCAAAGGCCAAGTGAATCAGCTAGGTGCCATCTGGTTGTTTCCTGGTTATATTCATTTCAAAATGCAAGGTTGCCAAGCGCCTGCGTCATTTCGCATTTAAATTACTGTCCTGCAGCAGATGCATCACTATTTTTGAAACAAACAGAAGGTTTCTACGTTCTGGCTGGACTCTGTATGGACTATGTACAGTATGTAGACTGGTGATTTTTTTTTTATCAGAAGACTGACATAGCTTCCAAAGTGAAGGAGGAAGTGACTTGAAAGTGCATTCGTTTTAATGAGCATCAGGGGGCAGCTTCCCACTGGGTGCAAAAAGAAGTTAGATTGTATAAGCTTTAGCTCTGTTAATCTATGTAAATGTACTCAGTAAACAGTTTGCAGTTGAGTTTATAGTCACAGTTCCTGACTCTAACTATTATTGAATACAAGATGATAATTTTGTAAGTTATGGTTAAAGGCAAAAAGGAAGGTAAAGCAAGGTATGCTTTAGGGCGGACCTACCTCATGATTGAGGTAAAATGTTACATAAAGCAGTGATGAAGTCCGATAATTAAAACATCAGGACCGCTTCGGTCAGACTCAGCTTGAGCGAAGTTAAGCAGCTGCATACTTCTCTCTGTGATGTGGAGTACTGGTATTAGGAACAAAGTCTTTTGAGTTAATTCACTCCTGGCAAACTTCTTGATCTTCTGCACACCCAGGGGACCGAGGTGTACAGTCTGTACCAGGGTGCTCTTCTTTGAAATAAAGGCTAGTTTTTTCCACAGTTAGCTTGCTGCTACTGCTGGAGCAGTTGAGAGCTACACTGGTTCTTCCCAGTTCCTGACTCTGTCACAAAAAACGTTACATTGGAATCAGAAGTCTTAAGACAGCTTCACCCACAGTAATCTTGAGTTGACTTCCAGTAGTCCCTTGGATTTGTGTAAAGCAATCCTCCCTTCCCTTCACGCTTACATTTATTTCTCCATATGAGGTTTTCCCGTCCATCCCTCATCGTCAGACGCAAGGGTTGTTTCATTAAGGATTCAGACAATCTGCGGTGACTGGGTTTTTAGAAACCTTCATTTGTGAACGTGTCTCTTTCTTCTTTCTCTTCCACTCTTCCCTGCCATTGTAAACAACTGATTATGCCTTTGAGTTATTCCATCACGTCCCTTTCTTTTTCTCCAGCCTAATGATTCTTGTCATGGCACCGAGCTGAAAATTGAGGCTCTCTCAGATCCCCCAGTGTAACTCAGCCTTTATCTTTCAACTTTCAAATCCCAGAAGCTCCTTAAGTCCTCTCTTTGGAGAGTCAGCACCAAAAGCCAAATCTCTCAGTCAATTTACCAGCCAGCCTAGTCGTCATTATTTTGCGCTCGCTGCCATGATCTTACTATCATTAAAATTCATCCCTTACATAACCATCAAGGACGCGATACCTCTTGCTGCGAAGAACAGAATACACCGTGTGTGCAAACAGAAGCACACACACACAATTGCAGTTTATTTTTATGTTTTTATACACTTATTTACTCTCCTCCATTTTGGCAGAAGCGGTGATTCAAAAGGAATGGATGCTCGGTAAGCACGAGCCCTGTGTGAAATATTCAAATGGCGGCCTATTTACATAGGCTGGAGAGTTTCTCTCCCACTGCCATCACATGTTTGTTATGTGATATAAAAAGAGAGACAGCGGCAACTCCTGAGACCTCATCCACATATATTATGCACCAAGCGCAGTCTTTTTATAGCAAGTATAAACACATTCGTTTGCTGCATTAAAATCCACTCAAAATGTTGGCAGTTGTCAGGGTTTGGACAAAAGATACGCCATGTCTTCCTTTACAATAGGTGAAGTGTGTGTGTGTGTGTGTCTTTAGTGAAGGATAGAGTGTTTGAAGAGACTAGCAGTAGAGAGTTTGTTGTGTGTGCTTATGCAAAGATCCAGTGTGCTCCCATACCTGTGTGCAAAGGAGCACTTCTCAGTGTGTTTGTGTGTGTGTGTGTGTTCGGCCGCGCTGCCAGACGGCTGCTATCTTTGCAAGTCAGACGGGCAGGGAGGCTGCCGAGGCACGCCAAACGTTTGAAGTGCTATTCTCTCCCAGAAGTTCGATCCACCCTGAGGAAATTTGTCATGTTGTTCTACCTTTCTGATTCCCATGTGGCAGGGTTGAGTGGAAGGGTATTTGTCCTCATTTGCTGTCAGTGTTTCAATACACACAAATGCTGGTTAAAGTAACTAAGAAATTAGTTTTTTGCCTCGCCGCATTTTTT
>VURO01035831.1:72777-92155 GCA_015108175.1 Pelvicachromis taeniatus
TGAATCCTGAGCAGACATATGATGCACTATATAGCTAATTCTACGTCTGTGCCGCAGAGGCAGCTCAGGGTACAGAGAGAGAGTGAAAGAAGCAAAAAGAAAAAAAGGCAGATCCCTTCCCAAATGCTCATTTTTAGCTGGCTTGTTTGGGCACAGCGCACCAGAGCTGACGAGCTGAGCACAGAGTTTTTGACACAATGGTGTCAAACTCGGGACTGTGATGTTCAGCTCGCACAAGTGAATAGCGGTGCACCTGCTGGCAACACACAGACACAGACACAAACAGACTGTTATCAAGTCTGAGTGGTAATTAGTGTGTTTGGGAGTGCTGCGAATCATAATGACTCATTTGCCTTACATTGTTTCATTAAAGAGGCTTTCAGAGACATGGCATATGGAACCTACTGGAAATGCTGAAGCCATTTGGAAATGGCAGTGCTGTTAAGCATGCGTTTTAAAATGATAACAATTATAATATCAAAGTTGTTGTCTCTGTGAGAGTTTCGTTTCTTCACTCCTAGTCTAATCAAGTATTTATCAAATGGGCTGTTTTGTGTTTTCTGTGCTACACTGGGGCTAGTGCTAGGTTGAACTATGTTCCCTTTTTAATTTTCCTCTAAATTGCGTAAGAAAGCAAGCCCATTTATTTACACCATGTATAACCATTTCTTTTGCTTTAATCAATTGAACCTGGTACTCAAGAACATAAAGCAAGTTATCACCCAATGCTGTTTCTCTACAATGGATTTTTACCCTCTTTCAGCTCAGTGTTTTGGTGTTATTCCCTGCAGCTCCCTTTATAGCTAGCTGTCGCCGCTCTAATTAGCGCCTTTGCTTCAAGCAGCTGTCTTCAGTGACAAACATAGTTAAGAATGAGTTCCTAACAATCCTGATCCTAAAAGAGATACTCGTCCTGAGATATTCATGATAATAACCCTCTCAGGTCTGAGTCCTAATATATGCTAACTCTAACCCTAATCCCACCCCACCCTTTGGGAGAGCAGCGCCTAGCATTGCTAGCAAACGATGCTTTGCAATACCAAACTAAAACCTAATACCTGAATGCCAAATATCATTTGAGATGACCTAAACTATAACAGTCAATGTGATTCAGAACATTTTTGCTTTTGTACCATTTTACATAGTTTCACATTATCATTGAATGACATTATAAAATATCTAAAAAGCTTCTGTGTTATTTACTCTAAGATGTGCATAGCCAACATAAGCGTGGTTGTTTTGCTGGCTGGTTTTTGTCATGTACGACTTCTATGCATGAAACTGTCATAAAATCCACATAACTGCACTGTTAAGATTAAAAACTGGTATATAGTTGCACTTTTGACCCAAGTGCAGATTATCTTGCTGCTGCTTAAAATGGTCACGTGATGTGAACGCACCGGCGCCTCTGTTGGCTCCAGAGGGTTAATAAGCAGAAATCACATGAGTTACATTCCAGTGGAGCATTTATCTGCCAGGCTGCAGTCTCCTCAGAGGTCGTCAGCCGAGGCTCTGTTAGCCATGCCACAGTCTCAGCTGAGGACCAAGGGTGACTGGGCTTTTTCTGTTAGGGCACCCACTGTCTGGAAGAATCTCCCTGACGAGAGCAGCTTGCTGTGTCTTTTAAATGTCTCTTAAGGACATATTTTTATAAGTAGGATTTTTCAGCGCTTCCACTTTGAGCTTCGTTTATGTTGTCTCCTATTTTGTCTCAACATCCCGTCTTCTTATTGTTGTTTTTGACAGTTTTATATTGCTTTTAATTTATTTGATAGTTTTAGAACCCATCTGACACATTATATTGCCAAATGTATTCACTTCTCTTCCTTCACACTTATGAACTTCCACAGGGTTTAATATTATGTCGGCCCACCTTCTGCAGCTATAACTGTTTTAACACTTCTGGGATGATTTTCCAAAGGTTTTAGCTGTGTATATGTGAAATTTTGACTATTCTTCCAAAAGTGCATTTGTGAGACACTGATCAGACACTGATGGGCTGAGAAGGCCTGACTTGCAGTCTTGCTCTAATTCATCCCAAATGTGTTCTGTTGTGCTGGGATCAGGACTCTGTGCAGGCCAGTCAGGTTCTTCCACACCAAACTTGTTCATCCACATCTTTATGGACTTTGTGCACAGTCAGGAAGGGCCAACCCCAGACTGTTCTCATGAAGTTGGGAGCATGAAATTGTCCAAAGTGTCTTGCCATACTGAAGCATAAACTTTCTTTTTACTAGAACTAAGGGGTTGAACCCAGCTCCTGAAAAGCACCAAACTTCACACTTGTTACAATGCAAGGAAATTTAACGACTGTAAGGCGGCATGCTGTCACGGTACCACGCTGGAATTCACTGAGCCCCCCAGAGCAACCGATTCATTCACAAATGTTTGCAGAAGCAGTCAGCATGGCATTACTATTGTTTCTTCTCATTATTAATAATAGCGTTTCCTGTAAAACGTATGCTAGCTTGTGCTATCGTTAACTAGTCCTGTATTCAGCATCAAAATGTATTTTAGTCTACATTTCTAAAGTATCTTGGTGCCAGATTTTTCCAGAAGCTCTGAACTTGTTATAGAGTAATATTACAATATACACTGAGCTAACCCTCCATACCCAGTCCATTTCCTGCTCTGTTTATACAAGCTCGATGGCGCCATAATTCTTTTGCTTTGTCAGCGGCACAGTGCGTAGTGTATTACCACTCATTTATGACTAGGTGAGATCTTTCCAGCATTCAGTCATAGCACTAAAAAATATACAAATAGGAATTTGATTTTCTTTTTCTTCTAACTGCTCCCACTTGACTGGCATTTTAGAAGTTGTGTATCGATAGAAGTGATGTCTTCACCTCTCTCACTCTCTCTCAACATTCTGGTGGTTTTACGAGACGAGCTGGTGTCTCTGTTGGTTACTGTTCAGGGGGAAGGTCATAAATGGGCGATTTATGTCTGAAGTACAGCTAGGAATGCTGATGCTACTGTCAGAGAGCAGAGATACTGTCTGGTTGGGCTCACATTTAATGGAAACTATAAAGTCCACAACTGCATGTCCTAACTCACTCACTTTCCAGGATGTGCTCACACAGGGAAGGAGTTAGCATAACTGGCAGACAGAAATTGTATAGAAAGGCGTAATAAGACAGACGGATGATAAATTTGCTCTGTGTGACACCAGAGAAGGGTTCACTTTTTCAGCATCTTGCATCACATTTCTGGTCTAATTTGCGGCATAAGTGCACCAAGTGTACAGCCGGCGCTAAAACTAATCGTCATAGAGACAAATGAGAACACTTCATTAGCGCTTAGAGTTCCAGCGGTGTCCACATATGTAGCCGGTTAGACAGTACAAATGCTCCACTTGCAACACAATTTCACAATTTGATAAGTGCAAAGGTATTCATTACCACAGAGCCAGCTAACGTGATGCTTGCATTGATTAGTGCACCTACTTTTTTTTTCCAACAGCTCTTATGCGCACTTTTACACCACCATTGTTAAGTTATGGGCATTTTAATTGCTGTAGACAGGGGTCCATTAGCATAGCTTCTTGGGTGGCCTTGGCCATGTTTCTCTAAATCATTAAGCTAATTATACAAGCTAATTAATCAGTATGCTTGGAATGGGCTGTGCGAGCAGACGCTGCTCTTTGTTGGCTTGCATAATGAAAGGGGTCCTTTTTTAGATGGGGGTGAAAAAATGGAGAAGGGGAGGGAGAATGAAACTTTGATCTCAAAAGTAAACATATGATTTTTGCATATCAAGTGCTTCGGCAAAGTGGGTGGGGGGAAAAAAAATATGTGAAGTAGGTTTGCAGATGCAAAAAGTCAAGCGAGATTCACATTTGTGGTGCTTTGAAGATCACATGAGGACAGTGGATAGGAGAGGTAGTTTGTGCTGCGGTGTCCAACATCCAATTATCTGTGTGGAGCTTTTTTTGTTTTTTTTCCATGGGAGGCAAACACAGGCAGAGATCTGTCAATCACCGGTGCCACTGTGACATCTGAGAGTCGTAGGACAATCTTGAGGGCATATGTTCTACTTAACCTAAACCAAGCAAACGTAAAAGACTTAATATTTACGCCTCTACCTAAGAGTGAAAAGCAGCCTTTATACTGCTTGAATATTGTGTCCCTTTTCACAAGACAATCTGAAACCAGGGCCTTGAAAAAATAAACACACTCAATTAAAGCCCCATCTACATGCACTATGTCATTATTCTTGTTGTGTGTGTGTCAAGCATATACTTATGCTCTCTTGCACGCATTAAAAAAAGGCACTGTCAGAAATTATTACTTACAAGCAGACATAACCAAACATCCTGCCATCCTGTCTTCAGCAAAAGGTGGAGACACTGTCAGCATTCATGCAGGAGTTTTATTTTTAGCAGCTCTCATTATGCACAATGGAAAGTCATTTTCTCAAAGTACATGAAGCATGTTTACAAACCTAATAGGGCTACGGTGATAACACATCAGCGCGAAGAGACTACAGTGTGCGGCAGCTCATGCTTGTCTCCGTTCACCTCGGTGTGGTGACTCTGTATGTAAACTGAGCACTGGCGTTCAGTACACTGATCTAAGTGTTTAGCGATGAATGGACTAAAACGTGACACGTCCTGACCTCTTTGTCTCTTTACCCGCAGGGAAATTCGGAGGAGTTCTGTTCTTTCGTCGCTCTGGTCCGAGGCAGCAATCGCAGCTGATTATTCCAAACGGGTAAGACTGAAAAAAACAACAACAACAAAAAATACTCAAACACTACAATTGTGTTATTTAATCTGAGAAACTCCACTGATGACAGCCACTCCACCAGGGGATTTCTTTTTGTCTTCCTCCAGCGTTCAAATGTCAGCAGTGCAGGAGAATAATAATGTCAACCCACAGAAATCAAATCAGGGGTCAAACAAATAAATGATGTTAGTATGGATTAAGGTGAAGGTAGAATACATGTCTGGACGTGATGTATTGCTTACTTGTAGCAAATATTTTTCTTCTTTGTCTGACTGTTATTATGAACAGGGATGAATGTTGCACAAACTATAGAAAAATAAATGACTGCCCTTGCAAAGGCAGACTGCTGTAATCATATTTTTGTTTTAAAAAAAATGCAGTTTTATTCAATAACAGTTTGAGATTAATTCCACTGATGCTGTCAGTAGGGTACCATGTTAGGCTGATGACACACAAAGCATGCTAACGGTGCCCTCTGCAGTACAGTGATCTCCACTGCTGCAGTTTCCAGTTTTAAGAGCAAATCTGTTCTCATATGAAGACTGTGTAATGCACACTTCTCACTATATTTGGACCTGTAAACACCCTGACTCTTAAGAATCACCTGCCGTATTAAAATAGTATAATTGCAGTGTATAATTATACTATTCTCCTAAAGCCGTGTCGTGACACTAAAGCTTTAATCTGCACTAGCTAAAATTTGCACAACTACAAACGCAGAACTGTACTCGGCTAAATCATGATGTCGCTCTCATTATCATCATCATAATAACGTTCCAGCTGGGATAATTAAAAGTACAGTTCATGTCCTTTGGAAGTGAAGCCAAGTTACCCTCTATCACAGCGGTGTTTTTCAGATCAATGAACAGTCCCGTGGTTTCCCCTGGAGGACTTGCGGGTGCAGCTGTAATTGGAGCGTTTGTGTTGCTCTGAGTTACTGCTCCCCGGGCAGAGGCCGGCACACACCAGAACATTCGTCTACATGTCCACAGGATTTCCAATGAACTCATCAAATATACTCGTAGGGGAAGCGTGTTGAGATCAAATTATCACACGCTCTGTTCTTAAGGAGGATTGAGACATGGCCCTCGTTTTTATATCCCATTCCTGCTGGCAGCATCACATATATCCCTAAGTGTGTTAAATGAGATCGCAGGCACTAAGAATAAAAGCTCTTTTTCCCTCAGATGCCTTGGAACAAGGCCTCGGATGCTACTCGATGCCTTGTTGCAATTACCGGGAACATTTGTAAAAAAGTTTGCAGGAGGCGCAGGTGGCACATTGATTCAAATTAAAGGTGACGGCGACAAATGCGACACGCGTGGAAAGGAAAGGCAAAGGCAGTTAAATACAGATAAGTGAGGAAGGCTAACTTTGTGTAAATGACAGCAGCAGAGTTGTCACTATCACGCTTCACTACTGTCGGAAGCCCTTCGAATGCCCTGTTTAAGAGCCATTAAGTCATTAAATTTAAATCGAATTCGCTGTTTCTTTCAGGGGGAAAAAAAAAAACATTAGGGGCACTGTTGTTAAAAGATGCTGTAATGCATTTTTACCAAGAACTGCGGGTACATAGGTGCCCTACGCCTGTCAGATGGAGTTGTGTTATATAAAGTGGAATTCACAGCAGTAGCAGGTGACCTGGTTTAAAATAGCAGCCGAGAAGAAAAAAAAGTTTCCTGAAACTAGGAAGTCTACTTCCTCAAAGTGCTTACAGTAACTGTGACGTGACCCGTTGCCACTGAAAAATGATGCCTCTTTGGAGCATTAAACAACCGAATCACTTAAAATTGTACAGTGTCGCCGGCTTTTACTGCGTCACTGACGTGGCTCTAATAGTAAAATAGCTTTTTGTTGCACAATACAAAAGTAATCTTTATCTTTTGACACAAATCGTTAGATGGGTAGGTATAAGTTCTTTCGGAGTAGGTTAAATTGTCAAGGATACAGAAGTACGTGTAGTGTTTAAGACTAAACTGGCTTCAGTATATTATATCATGGTTAGCATTGTGTGTGTGTGGATGCATGCCTGCATGTGTGTGTGCGTGCGTGCGTGCGTGCGTGCGTGTGTGTGTGTGTGTGTACACCCATCCAAGTGTTGTAGGCCAGACCTGGCTCCAATGATTTATTACACCGCTTGAAGGGATTTGTACTTTCATGAGGTCACATGAGTAGCATGTCAGTCAGGCATAGCAAAGTGTTCTCTTTGGCCCTGCTGGCAATTGGTAGGCATGCCAAAACAGAAAAAAAAAATCCTGTTTCCAACACGTATTCAGGTACACCAGCAGGTATGCAGTCACACACACACACACACTTACAGAACCAAATACTGTAATCCAGCTTAGCACTGCTTTATCACCTGAACAGGAGGCAGACGTTATGCAAATGCACGTAAGATTTTCCAAAGGCACGTCAGATTAAGCCTGCCTTTAAAATGTCTTTTGAGAGGTTAATTCTATGCAAATAGAGCATCACGAGTTGAAAAACGAGATGGGTATTTTTCTAATAACACTAAGGGGAAGCCACTTAGATGCAAAGTGGAGTTTTTCAGATTGACCTGGGGTAATTATAACGAGCCTAAGGGTAGCACAACATTTTTTTATTTTTTTGGGAGGGGCAACATTAATCTCCAAAACTCAAATGGAAATTAAACATAGCTAGGTTAATTTGCATGCTTTCATCTTAATTTGCATTTTCACACTAGATGTGAATTTATACATTTACCCTGCCTATTAATGATGCAGGGTAGGACTGTAGATACAATCACCATAGATTTGTTGTACAGCTTTCTTAGGTGCACCTTCAGGTCTCATCATTTTGTTTGCACTATCAAAATAGTGGGCTACAAAAAAAGCTGTTAGCTGGAGACCAAAGAGAGATGGTGTTTTATATTTTTTAGAGTGAACAAAGACAGTCTGATAATTTCAAACATACTTATATACGTATATAAATAATATATTTATATTGTTTTCTACTTCTTCCTTATATAAATGCTCACATTATTGAAAATAGTACATGAAAGCGATGCTAATATTAGAACTATCCACTGATTCCTTTTGCTAAAAAAGAAAATACGCAGCCTTCCTGGCACGCTGGTGTATTGATGTAAGACGTTATGCTATATGCACAAACTTAGTATGTGGTTGCTTCTCAGGTTTTTTGGTTTGTATTCTTATCTCACTTACTGTCTCATCTTCTAGGTGTGGGCAAAGGGGGCATTAATTTCACTGGTGTGTCGGTGAGGTAAAACCGCAGCATCGGGCAGCATGTTGGCACCTGCATGATCCCACCAAAGAAGCCTCATTACTTGGTGAGTCAGATAAATATTCTTTCAATTCAGGCAAGGGCATCTGTTTTTGGACTGTCTATATTAAACTTAGCCTTTTTGTCAGCTCACTTTTGAATTAGTTCATTGTCATTCATCTTAACGATAAAAGAAGCAGCAGAATCTCTCTCACAACTTTAAGCTGCTAATGGGGAAAAATGCAGCAGAAGCTCTCTCCACCACGTTGTTGACATTGTTTTTAATTGAGTCCTAGCATTAGAAAGATAATCGTATTTTTTTGCTTGTCACTTACCAAATTTTTCCCATGGGTTCACTTTTTGTGTTATTCGTTAGGCGAACATACAGAGTACACTTAAACTTTTTTTATTTAAAATGATACTAAAGTCCATCTAAATCTTTAAAAATAATTACAAAATGTTTGAAAACAAAGCCTAAACTCTTTTACTCCTGCATTTGAAGACAATGAAAGTTTTACTACAATTTATGGCAACAAATATTTATCATAATGAAAATAATTTATTTTGAAAACACTTTGAAAACAGTTATTTTAAAATAACTGTGATAAATTGTGGGTCCTCCGTGGATGAACGTTAATTGTATTGTCAAATGGGACAACATTTAGAGATTTATAACTGATAACAAGAAAGTGCAAAGTTGTGTATCATCAGCATAGAGTTGGTTTAATCAGCTCTGTGCATACTCCAGAAATGCAGATGTAACAAAGAAAGTGTGCTTAACAGCTAAAATTAATAATAACTATGTCATAATTCAACACAGAAAAAAACGACGACGACTCAGTTTCATAACCGTAACCATAATTTATCTATGTAAAAATATCAGTGTCAGTTACCCACTGAGTCAGCAAATAAAAGTTAATTTTTAAGTCTGGATTTAAAAACCAGTAAAAGGATTTTAAAATATATCCTAAATTGAATTGGAAGCCAGTGTAAAGATGCCAGAACCGGAGTAATATGTCAAAATCTTCTTTTACCAGTTAAAAGCCATGACACAGCATTCTGCACCAGTTGCAGGCGTTATACCTCAATTAAATTTGGTTGGAAAAAGCTAGCTGATCGCTCAGAGTGTATAATTAATTTTTGTCTGTGTAAATGAGATGTTAGTGTTGCAAAACTGAAATAATAAAATTAGTGCTGTCAGCGTTAATGCGGCCATCACGATTAACTTAAATTTTTTACGCGCTCAACCCGTCTGGAGCGCAGAATAGACAAACTTTGGACAAACTGCCCGAAATGCGTAGACAGAGAAATTTCAGGAATTTTGATTCAGTCGGCGCTCCAGATGGGTTAATTGTTAATCGTGTTAGTTGTGATGACGGCGTTAAAGCGTTTATGTCAAGTAACCCCTCATACGAAATAATCTGCATTAACTCGTTAACGGAGATTTGCCCATTTTGACGCGATAACGCAGATCGGGGGGGTTGTGTTGATGGGTTAACGCTGACAGCACTAAATAAAATGCTTTTATTGTGTGTTTCAAGCATACAAAGGCAAAAAGCAGGTTATTTTAGCCCTATGCTAGGTGTTCGCTGGGCAATAAAATGACCGTAATATCTGATACAGATAAGAACTTCTGAAGTTTAAGATGTAATTGTGTGCCAGGCTTGGTTGTTCAGCTCTCAATAGTCTAGAGGGAGTAAACAGATAAAGAAACAAACAAAGGCGCAGATAAAGACAAGAACTCAGAGAGCTAACTATCCCCAAAGGGCAACAGCAATACTAAAACTGATGTTATTTATGCTGATGTCATCATTTGTGATATGAAAAGCCCCAATAATGACATCTGCACTGGTTTCACAGATCATTTGTGCTGATGTCAGCATTGTTAATGGAAATCCAGTGTAGCCACACAAGCATGTTTTTCTATGCTCTTTCTATCTAACATTCAGACATATTCAAACTCCGATGGATGCATCAGAGAGCAACTTGGGGTTAATAGTTTGCCCAAGGATATTTGGCATGCACTGTAGCAGACGGGGATCAAACCACCAAACGTCTGATTAGTAGGTGACCTGCTCTAGCACCTGAGCTCCAGTCACCCCCAAATTCATGGGACCCTAACCTTTGACCTATAACCTTGACGCATTACATACTAAAATAGTGTATTTTATCAACTTTACCCATATGATTGGAGCAGAGTTGTCTGAAATCTTTTGCTTGTTCAAGCTGTAAGAAGCTTGAAGATTTATGTCATCATTGGGATGCCTTAGATCAGCCGTCCTCTTTTTTTGCACTTGTTGACTTGTAAAAGCCAAAATGATATTTTTTATTTCACCATTCATTAACCGTACAGAGAAGGCATTGTTTAAGTTTTCTTTAAGCAAACAGTATTATTCGTATTAAAGTTCTTCATGATTGTGCCGAGTGTCCTCTTTTTTGGAAATCAATATGTGGTCACCCTATCTTAGGGTTTCCTATTTAAGAAAAACAAATAAAAACTGCCCTCTCCATACCCTTTCATATAGAATATGAATTGATATGGTTTCTTCTTTTTCAAGGTCAACTTTGACCTTGGGCACAAACTGTGAAGGTCAAGGTCAAATGCTTAGGATTCTCATGCTTGACACATTGAGTGGGAATGGACCTCAACTATGTTCCCTTATTTCACTGGTTCCCAAACGTTTTTTGCTAGGCTCCCCTTTGTTTCACAAGAAAATCTGCCCCCCGCACATGTGGACGGGTAATACGTGGATGGAAAATCTCCATTTTCAAAAATACCCCTGGGTAATAATATTCAACATTACTATCAATACATTTTTCAAAAAATGACTTGCTTTGCAAAATTGGTTTAAAAACATAAACAACTGTGGGATACTGTTTGTCCGTGATTTGGACAGCCCATCGTGTGCTCCCCACGCAGGGGAAACAAATTCTTTTAGGGATGCCTACCTGGCACCACCATTGTGCAGGTGAAGCCAAAGGCAAGATATGCTTCATCATATTTTCTAGTCTTTGGTTTGGAAGGAAGTTGGTTTGGAAACATGTTTGGCGATACTTCATCTTCTGCTTTGTGTTTGTGTTTCAAAAACCTGTCCATTATGCTAGCAGTGTTCTAGCATTCTTCTTTTTTATTCATATGGCTCTGCAACCCCACTTGCCACTGGGGGTAACTGTTTTTTTTGTTCCTGGAAATTTTCTTGTGTCCATTTAGCGTCATCAGCATTAGAAAATGTTTTTTTTAATATAAATCACAATGTAAGATGTTTGCATTGTATGTGAAGCATCTTTGAGAAAGAAAAAGAAGTATAAAAACCTTTTTTATTATTTTTTTAAATTAGGAAACAAAACAAAGAAAGGACTAATTAAGAGGAAACAAAGTGACATTAACTAAGAGCTTAAATGAACAAGGTAATGTGGAATATCAGGACCTATGCAAGGATATTACAACAAGTTGTCAATGGTGGATAAAAGATTACAGAGTTACGGCAACCTGACATAAAAAATAAGCTATTGCATGTTACAACCTTATCAAAATCATAATTTTCATCTCTTTAGCTTAGTTTTATTGTCAGAAAGAGAAAAAAACTATATTCTGTGTTTTAGATGTTGGCGCTGCAACACAGCAAAGCATAAAACAATTTTAACAGCTACCTGCTGTGCAGCGTTTTAAGCAGCCAGAGTGTGATCGGGACAAATTCCTAGTGTTATTTCCCATATTTAACCAGCATCTGATATACTAGAACCTGTTTTGAGGAGAGAAAATCCCTGACCCAAGCCTGTGCGGTGATGTAGCTGAAGAAATACATTCAGTGGGGTATAAATATTGCAGAGTGAGTACATGGAGGGCTTTTTGGCCAATGAATTATTACAAAGTCCAGTGGCTTCATGCCAGCCTCAGAGTATATCTCGCTCAGCTTCACCCTGCAATAAGCTGTGACTGGGGAATTGTGGTTATAGTCACACCACAAATAAAGACCAGTGATACCAGAAATCCATCACAGTCATCCCACATGTTGTGTGCTTACATTTGGCCAGAGTCAGCAATATCCAGTTAACTGAAAAGGAGTAAATAACAATAAAAGTGCACACAGCGGGTGGTAGACTTCGCTGTGAGGTTTACACTGTTTGAAAAAAAAAAGAGGAAATGTTAATGAAACACGTGTTCCACTTTTTTTCTCTTTATTATTATTATTTTTTCTTCCTTTTCTGTACACATGAGGCACGGCGGCGTTAGCTAATCAACATTTATTGGAGGCAGGAATAAGAGTGAAAATATTTCCCTTGGTGATCAGCTTCATGATGCTTCGATAGATGGTTATCCCCCAGGAGAATAAAGTGTGCCACCTTTTCGTTCTTGGTCTCAGAAGAGCAAATCTGGATGACGACGACGATGGTGGTGATGATGATGATGAGTCTATTTGCTCAACATCAGTAGAACAGGGTTGTGAAATTACTCCATGTTCGGATTTTTCGTGCTAAATCACTTTTCATTTGCACAAGATAATCATGTAACCCGGCGGAGCATGAAGTCGATAGTTAATACAGCTGATTGTACCAGCACAATGAGGGTAAAAGAAGATCAAAATAAGTATTGTAAATGGAAAAAAAGGGGAAAGGGAATTTTGGATTGTCAAACCAAAGATATGTTGGGCAGGTTGGTGATTAGCAGCAATGCATAATCCCCAGTCTGCTGACATATTTCTTTTGGAAACTGGCTGTCTGAAAAGGACAGATATGCAGTGCAGAATGGATCAAATCTGTTTCATGTCAGATAGCAGCTAGCAGTTTCTCAGGACAAATCTCTACTAAGCCACAAGCAGACTGGATTAGCGATTGAAGCAGTGACCACAGTAGATCAGGAGAATACTAAAAAGGTACAATATTAAATGATTAACGACAATTTCTGATAACCTCCAAATTACTTACTTAAATACAGCACATTCGTAAGTCCCTTTGCCTCACTTGTCGTGATTTAAATGCTAATTCTTTAATATTGCATTGGTATTGTGATAATGAGGAGGCAAACATGGGAAAGTCGTCTCATTTTCTGTGGAGAAAAAAGGCAGAATTTTGCAAAAGCCCTGAGCCTGTGTGCATGTTTAATGCAAAGTGCAGATTTGTCTCGAGGTGTTATGGATGAGGCGTTTCATGGGACGTATTTCATCACTGTTAACGGCACACCTGCTGCTCATTAGTCCTGTGACAGGTAATGGTTCTGGTGCGTTTGGAGTTGTGGCTTAAACACACAAATACAAACACATACTGTATGCTCGCAACAAAAAGAAAAGGCGCTGCAGCAGCACTGGTTATGGACACGGATAATCTTGGGTTTTTTTTAATAGTTATCATAGTGTAAACATGTCCACACGGTAAGTTCCACGCTTTAATTTAATAGATACTGCATACTTAACCTACTGCAAACCCCAAAGGAAATGAAAGAAGAGTGTAAACGTGCATCTGCTTCAGGATACGCATGTTGAGGGAATGCTACCTCAGTGCTTTGAACTGTCACTGAAAGTATCCGGACTTCAAATCCAATCACGCTTGTGTAGATGAATATTTTTCAGCCAAAGTGTGTTTTTGTTGCCAGCCTTTACCCAACATTATATAACCACAAGATGGTGCTATGCATCACCATTTGCCTTCCAAGCCTTCTCCAAATAGTCCCTCCACGTGAGGAGGCGTGATGCACCTGCGTCATTCAAATGACTGCTTTCCATTTAATAACTCAGTAAAGTCTCATTTGCATGAAAAATTAAACTAAATATATGCTATTTAATCGCTTAATAAGGATTTACTGTGATGCCAAACTACAGCTATTTTAAATCTTAATCTTTAAATGACAAAAAGTTGCACATGCAGTCATTTTGTTTAATCCCAGGAAACATAAACATTAGACATCATCTACATTATATTTTCTCATTTCACAAAAAAAAAAACCTCCCAAAACACCTAAACAAATCAAACTAAAACTAAAATGAAGATGTGAAAACCACCATCAGGAACAGCAAACTTGAGCTTTAAAGAATGTAGTAAAAAAGAAACATTTAATTCGGCCTTGGGAAACTTACATTCAGGGATGCTTTACGTATGTGCATAAAGCCTGCATAACTGCACTTAGTGACAATCATTATCTGGTTAAATCTATGTATGCTTTTGCTGTATAGAAGGAGATTAGATGGGGTGATAGTATGATTGAAATTACAGTAAAATCCAGCAGGTGGCAGTCTGTCAATGCAGAATTTTTTTTGTTTTTAACACACCCACAGTAGGTGTGCCTCTCATCATCAGAAGAGGTTCCTTACTTGCTATGTCTCTGCACAGTATGACAGGTGAATGTAAAGTGACAGCGCAAATGAACTTTTATCGATGCTGTAATGAAACACGCAAGCTACTTGGATGAGCTGTGTGTACATGTGTGTGTGTGTGTATACACACACATATACATACCACACACACACACACACACACACACACACACACACACACACACACACACACACACACACACACACACATATATATATAAAACATAGATTAATGGCTGCATGAGCACTCACACACACCTCTGCAGTGTTTTTTCCTCTTTCATTTTCTCCCCTTATATCTCTTGCGCTCCATCTCTCACACTTGTACATAGCCGAATGGCGTCACCACCCACCACTCGCACTAACTCGCACGCACGCACGCACACACACACACACGCACACACACACCTCCTCGCCATCTGTCTGTGCAGCGGCCCGTGTCTCTTGCACTGGGAGCAGTTGGGAGCAAGAAAGAGAAAGTGTCTCTTGGCTCTTTAGTTCTGAATCCCACTTCCGCTCTTCTTTCCCCTGCTGTGCTGTTGTCTATCAAATGGTCTCACAGCATCACGTTGTCTGCTGATGAGCTCTTCGTGCCTGTGTAACACCTATGTGCTTTTACAGTAACGAGAGCTCGTCTCAGCTTCGACCGGAGCACCGTTTCCGCACGAATGTTAAAGCTCGACAAAAGGAAAAACAAACAAGCCTGATTAGCTTGTTTATTATAAGTTTCAAATTAATAGCACAGATGGCAGAATTACACCCACCAAGAAATATTTCTGGTAAAAGAAACCGTGAGACCGGCATGTTCCCCGTGACAAAGTGCAAGAGGAATGTGCACATTTTGGACATCGTTTGCTGCTATTACCTCTGCCAGAGTTGTAAGGAAGCAGAGTGAATTTCTCTGTGTGCTTCTTGATTATATCGAGCAGCATGTTAACTGTAAAAAAATAAATAAAGCACACAAAAGCCAGGAATGACAGCATCTTTACACAACAGAATGATTAAAATCCACAGGAATGCACATGATAGGTGTCATCAAGACTGTGTTTTCCCCTCTGTCTAAGATTCCCTTTGCTTCATAGTAAATTTTTAGATCCCTGCAACTTTACAGAAAGCTTTGTAGGCAGCTTAAGTAATTTGAACAAAAATGCATCACCTCTCTCCCCTCAGTCGCCTCCATTTAGACAGCAAGCAAAAGTGCCTTCATAACGCTGCTATATTCAGCTGCGGTGATAAGAAATGGCAGCTATCAGCAAGCGGTCTGGAAGCTGCATATAACTGTTATTGTGTGTGTATATATAAAAAAAAAATTGATTTATGTGGCCTATCACTTAGGAGGCGCAAAATGTGGATGAGTATGGGCTAATATAATAATAGAGGATGAATGAGAGGGTTAAAGAAAGGGCCAGGTGACGCCTTAAAGAAGGAGAGCGAGATCAAAGTCAAAAGACATATAATAACAGCAAGAAATACAATCATCTTCTGTGGAGTTCACGTAATTAATTTCAGTTAGAAAAGAGAGAAGATATATATATATGTATATATATCTTCTCTCTTTTCTAACTGAAATTAGAAACACACACATGTGTGTGTGTGTGTGTGTGTCAGAATGTTTGTATCAACGTCTGAGCACTATCACTTCGAATTGTTTTAAATATGCTTCACCTTTCATCCGAGAGGCTTCTCCAGCTCTGAAACAAAAAGGTGGAGTGTCCCAGGTATTTAAACCCTAGTGGGGGATTGCCTCTTTGGAAGTGGTCGTTGACCCACTATTAATCATCACATCATCACCTGAGCCAAGGTGTGAAAAAAGTGTGGGTCATTACCACCAGAGGTTTTAGGTGAAACCACTGTGAGACCTTGCCCCGACCTATCCCGTGCCCTACTGAGGTCACCCGATGCGAGGTGTGAGTCGGGGTTGTGTCGCCTGGGAAGGGATCACAAGGCTGCAGATTAAAAACAATTTTTAAAATAAAAATATATTGCCAAGCTAGCAATCAAGCTACTTTTGCGCTATCACTATTTCCTTTTCTTCTTATGAAGATCGGAACAAATATTAGTCGAGATGTTTTAACTAATCAATAAAGAGACTTGACTATTTTGGGACCACAAGCCATATCATTTGAATATGATGAACAAATAAAGACCAAATTACTCTGAATGTAGCAAAGCAAACATCAATATATTAATATATTATATATAGCTAATATCACACAGTCTACCGTCGTGCATGAGTGTTTGATTTTCCCTCTAAATCCAACAAGTGTCCAATGATCCCTAATCAAAACACCCACTA
The DNA here is from genome assembly GCA_015108175.1 of Pelvicachromis taeniatus. Lineage (NCBI taxonomy): Eukaryota > Metazoa > Chordata > Actinopteri > Cichliformes > Cichlidae > Pelvicachromis > Pelvicachromis taeniatus. The sequence goes on from VURO01035831.1 coordinate 89,355, forward strand.
AGTGCAGTCCAAAATGATTTCATACCTACACAACTGCAAATATAATCCCACATTTTCCAAAACAAAAGCTAAAACCTCTTTAACGACTTTGTTTGCAATCTTGTACAGATATAAATCCAAGCTACTTTTCTCTGTTGAATATCAGTCTCTGATCCTCATTAAATGTTGTATGGAGAAAATAGGCTTGGCGCTAGCAAACAGCTTCATGTTTACCCGTTGGCGCAGAGCTGGTGCTATGTCCAGACTTGTAAATCAGGCCCATTGAGGTAGCATAATGCCGATGATTATGACAGCCAGTCGCATGGGAGTGATAGAGGGACGTTGAGTTATGGACTTGGGGAGGATGCCCAGAACTGAAGAGTCTCACAAATGCAGAAGCACTTTCACCAAAACACAAGTCCCCAGATGGGGACTAATGCTGCAGTTGGCGGCTGCACCACCCAAATGACTGCACATTAGCTGCTCAAAACCCGACACACAGGATGGTGGAGGTTTTCCTTTTTCTCCCCCCCCAAAAAAAAAAAATTTCACAGTTGTGCCATTTTCCTAAAAAAATGAAAGAAAAAAAATCACTTACTGAATAACAAGACACAGCCGGAGTATTTTGAAAGTGTTTTGTGTTGCACTGGCATGCGATGCATCACTTAACTAGATGACTTCAGCCAGGCGGATTCATTTCCATTCACTGTATTACTAAAGAATCTACTCTTTGCGTTCTGCTTTGTTCATTCTACTCCTCTCCGCAGACGAACGATCATTCATCCCCATTGATCGTCAGCCATGATAATATAATCAGGCGTAAAGCACTGACAAGGCTGGCCGGTCCGATAGATCAGAGCTGCCGACAGCAGAGCTATGCACAGGTCATAAACCCTCACCTTCCTTGTTTGACCCCACATCAATTTGGCTCTTTCCAATATGAATGCAAATAACAATGCGTTTTTGGTGACATGTTTATGGTTATCTCTGTATCCCCCCCTCGCTCCACACGCTGCGCCTAAATGTGCTGATGTTACTGAGCTAATGGGATTGGAAGAAGGTAACCTATTGCTCACTGGTGGCCAGCACTCCACTCCCAAATACCTCCTCTGAACACCAGCGTTGCCCATGTCCTTTTTTGGTGTTTGTTTTTTTTTTTTTGCACAAACACTTACATATACAGTATATGCATACCTTCATGTCCTCCACCTCACTCACTTGTGTATGCATTGAGCTGATAAGTACTGCGGCTCATTTTCCCCATGGCAAAGCACAGTAAAAAACTGGGGAGTAATAATTGCTTTGGGGGGGTGGGTGGTGCAGCAATACGAGGATGGCTAAATATGCTTGATTGCCTCCTAAGCTTCAGTGCTGTGTAATGAAATATGGCTGCTGCAGATGGGGGCTCCTGTGCGATAGCTTTCTTGTCACTTTCTCACTTGCCCTTTTTTTCTTTCTTCCCCTGCAGCCTTTCACTCTTCTGTGCCGGCATTTTCATCTTTGCTTGCCCATTGCCGTTGTCATAGAGTAGAGTGCGTCCGAGCATTTGTTGCCATTGAACACTATCTTAGCTATAATGTAATAATTACGGAGGCCAAATCCGGCCTAATTGAGTATTCCTCCCCGGCATCAAAACGACAGGCACCTTAATTTTCCTCTGTTCTACAATTTAATTTGTGGATTCATTAGCATGACCGGCGTGTATAGAGAGAAAGCTGATAACAAGGAACCCGGCAAAACACACCTCTGATGAGGTCAGTTTGTAGAGGCCAGCCGTATCCTCACCTGGGTAATTATGTTAATTTACATGTAAGAACTGAAAACCTTTTTTTTTAATGCAACTAAATGTCAAGTTAGCTTGTTTCCTTTAGCTTCTGCAAATAAAAAAGAGGTTTTCACACAGAAAATTGCCTCTGAGTTAGCGTGATAAGTGTCGGGCAGAGACACCACTTTGTTCCTGACATTCACAATTATCTTTGCTAATCATCATTTGACCGCTATAAAGTTCTACAATAATGTTTCAAAAGATAATGAGTCAAATTAAAACTCCAAAAAAAGAAATGTCCCAGAACCAGCTCATTTTCATTGTAACCACCCACAGCAAATTTCTCCATGTTAGTTAAATAAGTAGCAAATGATTTACAAGAATATTAGTCCACAGGCTTGTATGGGCACAGCAGCATCTGCTAATGCATTTAGCAGGAAAATAGCCTGAGAAAATCTTCCCCGCACATTAAATAGACTTAAAAAGACTTTTTTTTTTAATTTTTTTTTTGCTCCCAGAATAACTAACAAGCCTAATTTGTTGTGCTACTTAAAGGAAAATGTAATTACACTTGTTTTCATAATTCACAAAGTCAATCGATAACTGCGGTTAAGTCATTCTCTACCGCACGCGCAATTTTCTGTTCCTTCAACTGAAATTTGGTTCAAAAGCACTTTTCTGTTTCTTAACTATACATTGTGTACATAATGGCACCGACTACATGAACTAATTAAATGAGCAACATAACAATAAGAGTTTTGGTTGTTTGTTTTTTTTTAATGAAAAGCTCTGTATGCTAAAATTCATGGTTGATTAATTTTTAGTAAGAACTAATTGCTTTTTTGTGTAGAGAAATACTTTTCTTCTTCTATTTCTGTTTTTCTCGTGCATGTAGTTCTCTTTCCTGGGACGTCAACCACAGGATGAGGCCTGCGGCAGGTAAGAGACTGAGCAGAATTTATTGATGCTTTTTAGACAAGAGCACTTTGACTGTTTAAAAAAAAAAAAAAAAAATATATATATATTATATATATATATTTATTATATATTATATATA
>VURO01035831.1:98846-118017 GCA_015108175.1 Pelvicachromis taeniatus
ATCTGCTCTCTGAATCTATTATACTAATGCTATTGCTATGGGTGGAAACCATGTTTTCAGCGACATTTTGGGGAACAGTGTCTTTCTCCTATTACACAACTCAATGCAGAGTTAGATTTGCACTTTATGTAAATTTGTTCGAGTCTCCGGAAGGCAATTATTTCTCAGTCCTTCAATGGAATTAATCAAAGCTTTGTTGGAATGTATACGTTTTGTTTTTCTTGACTGGCATTCCAATTCCACTCACACTTCCAGTCTTTAATTATCACTGTCATGGTATCTTGAATACCCAGGTTAAACATAATTCAAAAAACGGAACGGACCATTAGTCGGCAAATTCTTTTTTGACTCTCTCTTTCATGCACCCCACATGCCCCCGATGGGACTATCAATCAAAATCCGATTCAGCTGATAATCGCATTCAGCGATGCACGTATTTTATTCTCTTTTAAGTGCCCAGCCGTCTTTTGTATCAATGTAGACGTGTAGTGATTGCAGTAGAAACTTTTCATGTTTGAATTCAGTGGGGTTTGAAGGACTGCGGATATCAGCAGATTCTTGCTGATGCACAGGTCAATACCTATTATAGTAAAAGCAATAGTCATTGTAGTGCTCCTACATTACCAGCTCCAGATGCTGTTGCCTTCAAAAGCTGTGACACTTTCTATAGTGATTTGATGCTAAATCTGATGGTTTAAGAGCACTGTGATTGTTTCTCTACTCCTTTTCTGTACTACGTGAGCAGAAAAATAAAAGGTATGGACTCTGAAAAAGTGTCCCCGCTATACATGGAGAGTAAATTGTGTTACGGTTGGATTTTCTCAAAGTCTAAATTGGACATTTGCCATCAGTGCTCTTTGAAAATATTTAGAACTGCCAGAGCCTTCCTGATATCTATTTGCCTTTATCATATTTAAGTAATTGTTCTTGGCTTCTGTGTTAATGCAGTACTACATCCATTAGCATGACGCTTAATAGCTAAATTTGGACCCGTCGAAGACCAGTGAATTACTTTACTTTCTTGTCAACCTCCATTTCAAAAAGCACTTGAGGAAATGATTTTCTCCTATATTGTTGAAGACTATAAAAGCTACACTACAGCAATAGAAAAAAAATAGTAGTTTTAATCATTTTGATAATCACATTTAAAATAAATTGAATCATTTCGATCCTTTCATCAATTTCCAATGATTGTTTTGGTACAGGTCTTGCATCTTTTTTTTCTTTCGCCTACCAATGCATTACAAATCTTGGATGGGTGGCACATTTTGCTTTCAAGTTTAATTCCAAAAAGCGCTGAATATGACAGACAATCATTTTGCGTACAATAAATGACACCTTATTACTGATCCATACTTAAAATGTAAGATTCTCACTATGAAACGGGTCCTAGAAAGGAAGATATTTACTTTTTACAACACTTGGTACAGTACAACTGTACAACCTTTATAACTCTAGTACAGTAAATATTACGATGAATTTGCTTATGTAGTAGATTACTTAAAAATGCAATGGTGGCTTACACTGGACTTACATATCAGTGAAAATGAGTTCCTGGCATGATGTTGATATAGGTTATATCAAGGGCAGATGATGCACTGACTGGTTTTGCGAGCATATATTAGATATAACATGTGTTTAACAGGTTTTTCCCTAACATTATCAAAAGTAATTTTAGTTGCCTCAGTCTGTAAAAAAAACAAAAAAAACAGAATTGTCTTTTTCTGTAATTTAGCTGAATTTTTCAAAGCCAGAGTTAAAATGGTTATTGTTATATTTGGTACATTAGCAGTCACAAAAATGGAACCAATTATTGCAAATGTGCTTATCACTTGTTAATTCTTGGTCGTACATGGACGTAAACTGTTATAACAAGCAAAGCTGGAAAAATGTGAACATTTGAATGCGTTCAAAAAAGGGAGAAGAAAGAAAAGGAGCGCTCTGATTTATACAAGAGAGCAGAGGAGCGCAGACAAGCATGAGCGACTTTAAAGTTTTTTAAAGGAAATGAGATTTGGAACATGACAGCGCTCCTAATATCCTCGTGCACGGCTTCCCAGCCCTGCCCTGACCACTAATACACAGGAGAAAAAGTGGGCTAAATAAAATGAAGGAGGAACCTGTGAAATATAATTCTAAATGCCTATAACGACTACAGTATCAGCCGTCTTGGATCTGTACTTCTTCATTCGGATGTTCTCATTTGTATCCACACCTGTGTCATTCACAGCCTTACGTCTTAACCTAATTTCATGGTCTGTGGGTTTGGATGGATGGCTCTGCTGCAACCTTTACACCGAGGGGAGGAGAGAGAGTGCCATGAGTGTGTATGCGTGTGCACGCGGGCGCGTGTGCCAGCATCTGTGCGAGTGTACGCTTACACAATAGCACAATTGTGGAAGAGCAAAGAAGAAAGAGAGAGAGAGGATGCACCGCTACAATAGCACAGAGAATTGTAGTCAGTGGCAGATATTAACCTTTTAACCTTGTACTTTCGGTTAACAAAAATACATTAAGCTCCTCTGGATAGCTGACAGTGAATTGGGGTTTTATAGACTTTGACTGAGCATGAGTGAATGATGAGGTGGACCTATTTTGTGGTAATGCACTTCAATTCCAGAAGCAGGTCTGCTAAAAACACATAAGCTAACGCAAGATACATTAGAGAATTTGGTAACAGCAAATTATTCCTGTTCTTGATCCCAGTGACATATGAACTACGCCCAACTAAAGCTAGAGCAGGGAAAACAATGCTGCTGAGAGCAAACAACATTACATACAGAGCAGTGAATCAACTTTACCGATTCTCAAACAGAATTAGTCACTGATTGTCGATGATTAGATAACAGGTATTTTCAAGTAAGTGCGATTATTTTTTATTGAGTTTTGAATCCAAAAACCTTTGGGGTCAGCGTAACCGCTCGGTGTATTCTTAAGCAAAATGTCAACATTGCCCTTTTAGTTTGTCAGAGTATCTTTTGGTGTGACGGCTTATTTAGCCAAACCATGCATGACACCAATTATACTGGAGGGAAATCGATTCCAACAAAGCTCTCTGCTTGGACAAACAATAAAATGATCAAAGTGACTGGATGGGGTTTTCTTTTGTTGCAACAAGCAGCTAAATTACTTTGTACTTTAAAGCTTAGTTTTTAACCCAGTCAAAATGGGTAATTCTTAAAGCTGTTAAAGAGTGTTCTCCAGCGTGATATGTAGACATGGATATATGCACACAGAGGAAAAAAAAGGAAAGATAAATAAGCAGCAAGAGCGACAAAGAGAAGAAAACAAGTTGGAAGAAGAATGGCGGTTCGGTATAACAACAGAAGGACAATAAATGCCCATCTCATTGTTTTGTTGCAAATTGTCTTTTCCAATCGAGTCCACGGAGTTTTACCGTGGGCACAATTCAACACAATTGCTTTTTCACACAACAAGTGACATAGCTGGTCACAGCCTATTTAAAGAAACCGTGATACTTAATGCAGTCTTTTTGCCGTTTCACATATCATAATACATACTACATTACATTTTGATGCTCTGTCAAGAAAATTTATGACAGAATGTAATGACACTAAAAGTTGTATCCCAATAATACTATTAATAATAATAGAGTTTTCATTTCTAGTAATTTTTGGTAATTTCTTATCAACTTATCTAAAACTTCTGACGTACCCTTAATAATGAAGTTTGCTAACACAATTTAAAGCAAATTCGTCCTGTGCGAGGTGTAGCAGCACTGTTCTTCAGCGGATTATTCACGGGCACATTCTGTGCTCAATTAAAAACACGCCATTTTATAATTATTAATGGTTTACCTTTGTCTCGCACATATTTCTAAGAGACCACCACTGCTGTATTCAATCACCCCCTTTCCTTGCTTTTGAGACATTTAATTTTCCGTGTTGTCATTATCCATGTGCATTTTGTCAAGTTCAGAAGAGAGAAAAAACAGCGAGTTACCCAGTTTGCATGAAGCTTATTTTAATTACTGTAGTATCTTACTTGTGCTCTACCACTACAGTCCTCACTGAAAGTACAGTACTGTGAAACATATTAAAACCATAATGAATATGCTAATTAGCCTTTTTTATATTCAGAATCCAGCTGTGGTTTTATATTCTAATGATAAAAGCATCTTTTTATGTAAGCTTTAATAAGTGCATGTAATTGCTGATATTATTATAATGGATGTCTATGTTACAATGCAGGAGTTCATTGTGTTCGACTAAGCCACGAGTCTACAGTGCTGCCTTAATCCATAAACCATAACTTTAACTCGTGATTGAACACATAAAACCACTGATTCGAATAAACCGCTGGCCGGTGTTTTTATCAAGGAGGAAAACTTTCTAGATACTGAGTTTTCACGGTATGCTGTAAACCAGTCAAAACGCATACAAATGACTACATAATCACGCATGGATTAATGCACACAGCCCCCCAAAAATTGCCTACACTTTTTTCAAGAAACAAGGAAAAACAGAGTTAGCATGGTAACGTGTTTAAATTAGCACTATAGCATTATAGTCAAGCGTATAAGATTTTAGTATGAGACTTACAAAAGACGCCCCACTGCAAAAAACAAATAAATACATAACTTTTGTTATCTGTTACAGTATGATACAGTATTTTCTGATTGTGGTTTAAGGAGTGAAGGCAGGTCTCTGTATTTTTTGCCAGCAAATGTGATGGTTACTTTTTAAGGACATGCTTTTGCATCGATGTCACTGCAGCAACAAGAGTGAATGTTGCGCCTGATGTGCGGATTCGAACAGGGATATTAAATTACACCTGCTTTTGATAATAATGCTGGTCAAGCTGAGTATCCGTGACTGTTCAAACCCACCCTGAGGACACAACAAAATGTACCTGCTGTTCCTGATGGGCTGTTCAGGTGTGCTAATAATTTCTTTATTTTAAAGAAATAAAGAAATTTGTTTACTGCTCGATGCCTTTCTTCAAGATCTCACAGGGCTCCATGCACTGCTGTGAAAAATTAAGTAGACCTCATGATTCAGTAGCTTGTAAAATCATTTCTGCATGACTTGGTTGTAAAAGAATTTTGACCCCCTTCTCTTTACAGTGTTGCTTCAGTTCATTGAAGTTTGCAAGTATTTGTTTACGCACAGAGCTCTTAAAGTCCCACAACAGCATTTCAATGGGGCTGAGGTCTGGACTTTGACTGGGTCATTGCGATGCCTCAATTCTTTTCTTTTTCTGTTGTGGATTTGCTGCCGTGATTTGGATCATTGTCCTGTTGCATGACCCAGTTTGGGCGAAGCTTCAGAAGTCAGACTTTCTTTTTCACAGGACCGTATGGCATGTGCCAGAACCACACAGACCATTTCCTGAGGTCTGCTGTGACTGTCAAGCTCCATGGTCCACGAAAGCCTTATATGTGATTACCTCATCATACAGTTCTGCAGACTCCCATATTTGGCATGGCCACAGCTAGAGACTAGAGACGCCAAAAGCTCAGTTACACTTTTTGGTAGTTCTTGCCAACAAATATAGCAGGAAGTATTTCACATTCTGAGGCTGGATCATAAAATAAATCAATTTTACACTGTGTGGATACAAATTGGGCTGGGGGTGATTTATCATTTTACTGGTGTCCAGGTCATTTTAGGTTAAATTAGGGATTTTGCAATGAGGAAAGACAAGTTATTTGCATTTTTTTTTTATGGCACACTGCAAAATACAGAATCAGAAACCTTGTAAATCAGAGGGAATATTTGGAAAGTCTCTGCTCAGTCTCGTAATCTGTCTCCTGTCTTAACAAGAGGTGTCTGAGGCAAGAGTGGGGAAGAAACCCAAGTCTCACTGGTACAATTACAGAAGTGCACTGCAGTCACTTAGCCCACTAATACACGGTGTGATATTAATTACTGTTTGTAAACAATGCACTTTGCAGAGATTATTGCATGCACTCGGCGTCCTCCATTTGTGTTTGGTAATTCTCACAAGTGATTAAGTGGTGCAGCAAGGACAGCTGTTCAAGATGAGTTCATTGGCATGTTTAATTAATTGCACTTGAGATAATTATTCAATCATTACTTTGATTAATTTTCTGCGTCCCAGATAATGCATCAAACGTCTGCTCGACGTCAATAGTTTTCAAAGCACGAGTACAACAAGCCAAACCAATTTTGGAGGTTTTGATTTAGGACTAAAGTCTGCTTTTGTTTCCAAAAATAATGCCAATGTCAGCGTGCCACGATGGGAATTCATTATTTCCAATGCATGGTTGATCTGAGCAATGCTAATGCTCACTTAACAGGCATACCATAAAGGTTGCTGTAACACCTGTTAAGTCAACATGCTTCTTTCAGCAGCACCCTGCCACTGCTCACTTCCATGTTTTTAAGTAATTTCAGTCTGCGTTGGATTTAAAACACGCTTATTCTTCACCTCCTCAGATATGCAGGGTAGTGGCAACATCCAACTGAAGGAAAGCCAGGCAAATCGTTTGTGAGAGATCTTGTCAAACAGATTAATTCCCACCCTGGGCCTTGGGGTTCTGGACCGTTTTTCTGTCATGCTGCTTTGCCAGGCTTCCTCTTGATAATACCCCAAAGATAAAATTAATTGTGCAGGGAGATGTGGGATGGGGAGTATCTAAAAGGACCTTGAGCAACACATGAAGCTCTCTTTTCCTCTCCGCTCCTCTGCATGTGAAAACACAGAAACAATCAAACCGTCAAAAGCATGACAGATTGCACCGCTGATCGCTAACTTTGTTAGGAAGTTTCTGGAAGCAGGAGGTCCTGACAGAAATGTGAAGGGACAAAATCAACCCTTGTGGAATAGCCTTGTCTTAAAATGTCTGTGCTCAAATTATCGTCAAAGTGGAATCCCCTCACTTCATCAGCAGTTTACAAAGAAGCACGGCACACTAACATTTGTCTGCAGCTGTCTAGCTGTACATCTGAGTGCTTAAGCACATATTCGTCTCTTCTTTGACGCCGATGCTCAGAGTTTAAACAAATTAAAGATGTGACAGAAACCCGGCATTGACACAGAATCTAATACAAGAATATGAGTCATGCTAACGGCATTGTGATGCTGCTTTACGTCAGTGTTATAAAATGCTAATATTAGTAATGACTGGAGTGCTTTTTTTTTTTTCCTTTGGAGCCATTTGGTCAAAAATGTAATATTAAACTTATACAGTCAGTGTCAGCTGAAAAAATCTGAGGATTGTTAAAGTTGTTAGCATGCATGCTCTCGGTAGCATGACTGTAAATTTCAATGTGATTCATGGGATTAAGACATTTTACTAACAAAGCCTGAAGACAACCAAAGTCTCAGAAATCATCCTCCTGAGACCAGTGGATGCCTGTCCAAGATTTCATGACAAGCCATCCCTTAGTTACTGAGATTTTTCTAACCTCAATGCTAGCGTAGCTAAAAGCTATTGTTCCTCTTCATACTGCCCAATCAGCTATAGCATACAACACTGGAGCCAAATGCACACACACTTTAACTAAAGCAGACCTTTCCCACAACCTCCTGTCACCATGTACATCTCACAGCATAACAGAACAAGCGCTAATCCCTGCTGTGACAGTGTCTCTGTCTTCACCATTGCCCTTCAAAAGCTACCCAAAGAGCAATTGAAGCAAGAAAAAAAATCCATAGAGGGCAAAACAGAGGAGCAGGTAGACTGTGGCAGCTGTACATTTGCTGGGGTTTTTTTTTTTCTAAATAGCCCCTTGGCACTGGAGCTGCCCCTGTCACCTCTACTGCAGATGGTGCAAATGAGCCCTTATATGCTTCTGCTGGAGTCATGCTGGACATGCAGCCAAAGCCCAATCACAATCCATGTTTGCATGGGGAGATGACTCAAACAAAAGTGTTGCTTTTAGTACTGTCAGAGTCAAAACACATTTTCAACTGCCTGAGAGGTAAAAAAAAAGAAAAAAAAAGAAAAGAAAACATGTTACTACTAGTGCTTAAATCAAGATTTTGTCAGCTACAGTATTTTTTTTTCCTGTGAGAAATGCCGACTTGACTGACTTTTGTTGCAGCTCTTGCTGTAATTTGTATATTTTTATGGTAGCATACAGTGAGATGTTGGTACTGTCAAGAGTTGTAGCATTTTATGAATAAGAGATGAGTTCATTGAACTGCTTGCTGCACATCCGTTCCTTTGCAGAAGCAGTCAAACTGTCGTCCGAGGACACATCTTAACTTAGAGCAAAACAGTTCTTGAGAACAATAATGTTTGGTAGTTTCCCTTTATGTGGATTTGGGTCTCATTTTAGTGAGCACTTCCTGCTCGTACTCTGTGCACGTACACAAAGGCAACCCTGTGATAACCCTCACAGTCCCTGGGCAGTCCACATCCAACAGCTTTGAGCTTAAGAAGTTGCCGCTGTCACAGTGTGACATCATGAGCTGGGCTGGCAGTGTCCCAGTGGTGTTCTCCTTTGGAGCCAGAGATATTCTTCGACAGAGCTCATCCTGTGATTCCACAGTGTCACTCACGGGCCCAGACAGCCAGGATGACAGCCCTGGAATGAGAGCTCAAGAGCAGGTAGAAACTGTTGACAGTACCCCGGGGAGCAATTAAAAGCAAAGCCCCATGGGCTTGCTCAAATGAAACCACAGCTCATTTAAGTCTATTCAAAAACAAACTCGCACCCCTGTTAAGGGATAGCAGTTCTTGCTAGACTGTTGGTCACAAAAGTTTGATGCTCAACTGGTGACGGATTAATCATAAAAACTCCAAGGGGTTGTCAAAACTAAAGAGTTAAGCTGCTGAGTAAATTAGACTATTTGGATTTCCTGTCAGCAAAATCTTGTCAGTCGTCATCTGTGAATCAGTGAATAGTAAATGTAGGGATGTGATTAACAACTTGACCTTTTGTGAGCTTTTCTACTCCTCAGCACTTGTATTTTTAAGCCCAGAAAATCCAACAGGAATAAATTCAATAGCTACCTTTGACACTCAGCACTTCACTCTCTTTAAAATACCTTGAAATAATCAAGGCAGACAGGTAATGGTTTGGAATAGGACTCGGCTTGCTGCCCTGTGACAGACATTTCCAATTAAAAAGGGTAAATAACTTGAGATTCATCTATTTCACCCTGTCCCAAGATATATCAGTCTATCGTGCTTTAAATCCGTTCAGCCCTGAAATGGTAATATCACAGATTTGGATTTCCTGGGCAAAGAAAAATGTCATATAGTTCCAATATCCTCACTCTGCTATTTAAATCTCCCTACCCTGTCTGTGTTAGAGTTTTCACGAGGCAAACGGAGCATGGGAGGAAGCCAGTGATATTATAAACATTATATTGTAGCTGGAACTTTACAGGGAGTTTGTTTGCAAGACTTTTGGATTTGACTTTTTCTAGCAGCAGTCTGCCAAGGCGTACGTTGCTCACAGGTGGTAACGCCTTAACTTTTACAACCCACTGTTCTACCCGTGGGATGCAAACTCTATGCGTTACTTTCACCAGCTGCTACTATGCACAATTATTTGGATTATTGAGAGCTACTTCATGTTACACAAATATGAACATGTAGTTTGTACCAGTGAAGTAGACTGTGAATTCACTGATTCAATGGAGTTTTGTAATTAAAACAACATTGTAGAAAAGAAAGCAGAGCAAATGAAAGAAAAAATACACTATGACAGGCATTACAAGAAAAGGTCATAAAATCTTTAATTGAGATTTTGCTCACATGTAACTGTTAACCACATGACATTAACTTGTAGGTCATTTTGGATTAATCCCCCAGATAAGCATGCTGACAGTGTAGGATCAAGTGATTAATCTCCCAGTCATACAGGCAACGAGTCGTGAGGGAAAAATTAGCAACTTGCAACATCCAACTGGTTGCAAGTAGTTTCTGGAAGCTGATGGCAGTCTCTGGGGAAACTGATTACTAAAACCTCAGAGACCATTCAGTGAGCCCCATTTTTCCCCAGTGTCCTTATAGGGAAAAATATATCTTCTCAAACCAGTTTGCAAAAACCTCCTTGTGATTGCTTTGGTTGCTAGCATATTGCTGCAAAAACGTGATTAGCTCAACAAGCTAATGATGTTGTTGCACTGACACGTGTAGAGTTGAGGTTTGTAACAATTTCAGCTGTGGGCTAGGAGGCACATTTTCTCCTTATCAATATAAAAGATGTAGGCTGAATATCCCTGACTTACTGTATCCATGACATGAAATAGCATGTTGCTCTTGTGTGACGCTAATCATGTAAAAAGACCGGATAGCTGTTAACAAAACTGGAACTCTACACATGTTGACATGTTGAGAAAAGAGTGAAAAATCCTTCTGAATATCAGGCAATATATTTTTGTTTTTTAATCAGAGATTTTCATTTTTGTTCAAAGAAGGAAGTAGGTTAAGTTGTCCTTGCATTTTTGCTAAATAACAACCCCATTCAAAACTGTCTAAACTCATCAGCGTCGTACAATCATATGCTTCTAGTGTGATGTAGTGTAACCTCACAGATACTTTGAGCTACTTCCTTATTTCCCAAGGGGAAACCACAATGGATGGATCCTCATGTTTTTTACACCAGATGCCCTTCCTGATGTCATTTATCTGGGCTCTGGATCGACATCAAGAATACATTAGCTTGTAACCCCCGAGGGGCTACATTGAACTAGGAAGCTTTCCCTTGTAAGCAACTACTACACCATGAATCCACTGTCTGATGTACTGTAACCAGTTTTGGTAGCTCATATCCTGAGAGCAGTGGAGTTTTTGGCTGCAACTCTCTACTCCACTTTAACCTCCAACTAATCTTCTGGGGAGTTTTTTCATTCAGACCGTAATTTCTGCTCTGGTGTTATTGTTATATAGAATTTAACCAAAGTCTAAATATTATGTATTTTTTCCCTACAACCCCATAACCTAAATTTCCGACATTATTCAATTGAGATTTACTACACAAACCAAACTTTTTTCTGGCCTGAACATGATCTCAATCTGGCACAACTGGTTGCACAGACCAATGCTGCGAGTGTGATGAATGGGCCGCCTTTGGCCCAAAGCTTGCCCAACTGCTAATAACCGGAGCTGATTTCAAGTCCAAATTACCCCACATCCACATATGCATCCCAAAATCTCAGCCAAACTTGGATTACTGCTGTCCGAGTACAAGTGAGCGACATTTAGCTGTAATCAGCTCAACTTGGCTGGCTACCTGTGCTACTGTAGGCTGAGTCTCGCCCTGCTTTTGCCTCGATTAACTCCAGCCAGCACAGATGAAGTGCAGCATCATGATAGTGGGGAACATCCAAGGGATGGAAAAGGTCTTCTTTTTTTTATAAATAAAGTGACATGGCTCATTAATGTGACGGATGACTATGCAATTTTCTGGGACCAGCATCAACCCAGCCCCCTTCAGGAGTACCCCTTGTGGGCCATTCCCAGGTGAAAGCTGGACATTTAAACGTGTCCCTTTTAAGTGCTGAGGCAAGCAGGTCCGCTGGGCAAATAATTGCCCTTTTTAGCTCTTGAAGCTCCTGAGGACCCATTTAACTGTGAAAATAAGATCATTATATTCACCTAATAGCCAGTCAGTCTGAATTATACAACAATATTTTAAATGACAAAAACAAAAGCTACAAATAAAGAAGCAATATAAATTAAGTTAATTATCATATGTAAAGGCTAAGTGGAGCACATTTTATGGATCGAGAACGAGTGGAATCAAAACAGACTCTTGCTAGATTGATTTGAGCTTGTTGACCAAAAATGTAAATTATCAAGGGCAATTTTTGTTCATAAAGGAGATCATGACACATTTAGTTAATTCGTCACTGTCAAAGCCTGCTACTTTTAATCCATGCTATTCAAGTTCTAATTGCACCTCAGTCATGTTTTAAATTATCTGATAGCATCATAGCTTTAAACTTGAAAGAATCCACATTCAGAAATAAGCTAAAAAAAAAATTCAACCTTTCTCGTAGAGCCATGAATGTTTCAAACTAATTTGCTTGTTCTATCAAAGTCTCTGTGACTTTACCAAAATAAATTTTGTGAGAAATGTCAAACCATTTGCAGCAGATGGTGTAATCCTTTGTATTTTCAGCCCTTTTGGGTAAAAGTAACCATGATGTACACAGAAGTCTTCAGATTTTAGGCACAGTATTTCCAACACCTAGAGTATACTACACTATATAATATAGTACACTGTATATTCAGTGTACAGCAAATCCCCAGACGAATGGTGTGTTTAGAGTCAATGATCACAATATGTAGTCTTGTGTCATGGAGTCCTGCCTACACCTTTTTATGGCACTAAATGTTCAGAGTTTCACAAAAGTCACCTGAGCTAGAACTGATCTATATACGGCAGCCTGATGTTGCATAACACGCTGCCAAAGTACTGATTACCTGCAATTATGTCCAGAGACGGCTGACACAGTCAAATCTTTTATAATGCATCCACTCTACAGACACTCACAGAGTTGTTGTACCCTCGCTATCGGTGGGTGACTGGACTTAGTTTCTATGGGAACCAAAGCGCAACACACACTGGTAAAATGAAAATACAGCTGTTGTTGTTCAGACAAACGGTATAAAGCAAAAGTAAAGTCGACTGTATTAAAACTGCTACAAGCTGAGCAGCTGTTACACTAAAGCTATCCCGACTTATAGTTATACTTATATATACTTATAGTTTTTTGCAGCCGGATGGGGAGGGGTAACAAAATACATTACAGATGTTTTTGACCTTCACACTTTTGCTATGCTAATCTGACTGTTCATCGATACCAGAGTTAGGTGGCAGTCGTTCTTTAGATAGTCTTAGCCGGTTACGCTACGAACTTACACCTGCACTGCCAACTTTGAATAACTCAGATGTTTGTGCTTCATTAAAAATAAAGAAATGATAACAAGTTAGGCCTCAGTCATAGCAGCCCGAGGACCCATTTAGGAGGTAAATATGGGTCTGACTCTCTGTCCCCATGGAAAAAATTGGTTGACAGGTGGTTCCTGGACATTGATGACAGTCGCTGAGGCAGGCGAGTTGATTAAGTCTCATAAATGCGGGCCTAGAGACTGATCACTTGGCTAATAGTTAGTAAATGTTTGCAGACAATTTTGCATTTTCCATGCAAACTACTATCTGCTAGCATCCACTCTTTGTGAGACATTAGGCCTAGTAAAAGCCTAAAACCTCCAGCAATGACATGCCAACCACACTAGTCAGGAAACACACATTTTTCCTCTCTGCTATGGACCCTATGTAGCTAAACTTTAGCTCCCACATTACCAGTCTGAATACCTCTCAGGTCTACACTGCCAGTAACAACTTCTCCTCTTTGGCAGTATCAACATATGTGTCTCCATATTAATCTTTCTCTGTCCTTTTGATTATCTGTGCACGTGCCTCAAGGGTCAGTCAGATGTTTTGCTTGAAGGGCTGTCTGGTTTTGACAAGTGCCCTACTCACCTGTGTACATGGCATGAATAGAACACAAAGTAAATGTGTCCTCCCTTATGGTAGGTCACACTACAAGGCAGTCCACTTTTCTGCACAGAGAGTATTGCAGGTCTAAATCAAGAACTGAATTTCAACACAGTGGCATATGAAGCTTTTGCCTCAAGGGTCTGATTTCCTTGTTCTCTGGTGTTTTAACAATGAGGCTGTTCTTGACAGTCCAACTGAGGCAGTCATGTTTAAGTGGCCCTTGAGTCCAGCCTGTTTTGTGTAACAGAGTTAAAAGCACCAAAGTGCATCAGGACTACTGATATGTGTCCAATAAATATTATCAAGCCAGTCCTTCCAAATGCAAAATCAAACCAAAACAACACATTAGTTAATTAAAAAATACCTGAACGATTACCTTGGTGATCACCCTAAAGATGCTTAATGTCATGCTTACCTTCTTTTGAAGCTCAGTTTTTTTTTTATCATCATTTAGTTACATTGAGTAATATTCCATAGAATTGGGATCAACACACAGAATGGTCTAGTGTTTTCTACTTATTCTTGCCTTTGTTCATTTGATCTTATAGCTCATTATGCTTTGGAAAAGCCATAACATGCAACTGTCCGGATACCTTGATTTTACTGTGTCCTTTGCAAATTCAAAGCACACCGTGACTAATGCAGTAACGCAACCCTATGGTGTGTGATGGTGTACCTTTCTTTAAAGAAGTTGTGTGTGTGTGTGTGTGGGGGGGTTCTACCTTGACCACAGCGCTGATGTGACTGAGCACAAAGCTCCAATTTTGTTTTAGCTGTCCCAAGAAAACTCACCGAGAAGCACTGTGGCTTGAAGCCCACTTTCATTTAGAAGGTAACATATGGTGTGGCTAGATACTACTGAGTCTTAATCTCAAAAGTCAGCTTGTATCCATCCTGAAGTTTTCTTAGCTTTTAGTTTTGCAGCTTAAACTATCCTCCTGTTCAATCTGGGGTCGGGTTTCTTATGGGCCATAGGTGGACAAATAACTTCCCCATGTCTTTACTAGCTTTTTATTGCGGCCCTCCACAACAGTCCCAGGTTCCCATGTGGCCCCTTGGGAAAATTAATTGCTCTAGGCCATTTTAGCATCTCCTGCCTGTGAATCTTTACCATGACCACACGTGGCTATTACAGTTTTATCTTCTCAGATAACTCTTGTGTCTGTGTTAAATGTGGTACACATGATGATGATGATGACAAATACCACCATAATTGGATCTCTCCATTTGTCGGGGCTGAAGATTAAAACCATGTTATACTAATTAAAGCCTGCTTTAAATATGACTACACACACATTTCTATAGCACCACTTAGAAAGGGTTTTGCTTGTGCTATTTCAGACTACAGTTCAGTTCTTTTCACACATTCTTTGTTTAAAGTTAAAGCGAGCTAACATGATAATATACCCACTGCAGCGCCACTCCACAGGGCATAGTCCTGTGCCAGCTTTGGCTGAAGCTTCGCAGTTCGTAAAGGAACTTAAAATAGAATCAGCAAACTCTGGACACTTTAGCAGTAAGAGTAAACATTTTCATTTAATTTCAATGTGGACACATATTGTAAATATTGGTAGCCTGTTTAATCATATATACGCAAAAGCTTTATGTGCATTTTCATTCGAAGACAACACAGAGAGGATTTCTCAAAGATCCATCTTTGTGTGTTAACAACAGACTTCTTAATAGCACATCGTTACATTTCCAAGCTCTTATTACTACCTCCTTCAACATTGTAAGGTATCACAAAACATCAACATAGTACAACATAGTCCAACTAGTGTGAAAAAGCTACACTGCACATATATAATAATAATAACTCACACACTGAGAAAAGAATTGTGCTAACTTAGTGTTAAATTCTTATAGTATTCGTAACAGAACCTGTTGACAAGAATTCCTCATAATCTAACTTTAAATATTAATGCAGTTAATTTAGTTTGGCTTCTCTTTCATTTACTAAATACTGTATTTCTGCCACTACCAAAGAACTGCTGCTGCAGACGGGATGATCCTCTTAGAGGCTCGGCAATCTGGGACACTATTCCCACTTCTTACTTTTGCCAATTTGCTCCTGGAAGCCCCTGAGTCCTTGTCTTCATTAAAGGAGTTCCTCATTGATCAATCACTGTCAGGGGAGTTGCTCTGTAATTGCACTGAGGCCTAATCATGACTGACGTCTCATCCCTCCCCGCTCTGTCACAGGTCTCGGGAGAGAGAATGCTCCATGACTTTCACACCTTCGACCTCAAGGTAGGCCTCTCTAAGGATTTGACTCTTCTCTTTGGGGTTTATCTTTGAAGTGATCAGGTTTTGTGCTGATTATCGTAACTCATGCATGTGTTTGTGTATGTATGTTAATGGGGATGGGGACAGGTAAGTTAAGATGGGGATATGGTGGGATGGACATTTTGAATAAATAAGCGTCCTCGTGACATCACAATATATTTTTTTATTGATATGATTGATTTCCTGTCATAGATGCTATAAACCAGAATATGCTTTTTCCTTTAAGAATTTTTCCATGTAATACATTTATACTTAGAGATGCACACTGCACTCTGTAAGAAAACAAAGGTTCTTCACTGACTTGACGAGAACACTTAACAGACAGCAGACGGGGAAGAAATGCCAATCTTGGCCTCTTGTCAAGTTACTCATGGAGCTAATGTTGTAGATTAACAGTTGCTATAACCTTCAGCTTAAGCAAAAGTGGCTGCGGGCACTCTTAATGTTTTTGTACTGTTCTGGGCTTTTATCTTTTTTTTTTTTGCTTATAAGAGACTTTAGATAACCAACGTAAAATCCAGTATTTCTTAACCCCCTGTGTTTAATGTTGCCATTTACATGCTCTAACTACACGAGCAGGCTCAGGTAGACAAAATTGAATGCATAATGTAATGCATAATATGAAGCAATAGTTTATCACATTTATTTATTTATTTGACATCAACATCTTGACTTTATTGAATTGTGTGTGTTTTTTCCCCCCATCCAACGATGTGGCTAAGGCTTTTTATGCATGATGCATAAAGTCCTGCGCTGTGCTATGTTTTATGAGACATGAACTAATAACGTGACCGTGCTGTAGCTCCAAATGTTTGGAAATTAATATTTTCCTGCTCACAGTTAACTTTTCATAGCTGTAGCACCTGCAGAAAGATGACATGTACGTTTGCCGTCAGCTCTGTAATGTGTGACTGCGTTGGGGATTTTCGGAGAATGACTTGCAAAAGATGCAAAATGATTGAGTGATTTGAAACTGATACCGTTGCCATGATATTAAACCCACCAGGATGAAAAAGTTCAGAAAACAATCTAAGATTTTGTAAAATGATTTGTCACTCTGCCCATTTGTGTCACTGAAAGAGGTTTGACGGTAAAGCTTAGTCTCAGCCGTCTTGTGATTAAGACCGATGATTGCAATTAATGCCTGCTGAGCACTATAAGATTTAGCTTGTAATCCATTACAATATTTTCCATTTTTAATTGTTATCATTTTGAAAATGTAACTTTATTAAATCATGTACTTCAACACTAAGCAAAAGAATAATCTCACCTCTACCTGCTTCCCACTGTACATTTTCAAATGTCATTTATGTGACACTTGTAGTACAAACATCCATAACGTTTTGACTAGGGGGAGAATTGCAACATGGATCTCAATCATTGTGAATTCAGGGCGCAGTCAGAATAGAAGAAGGTCAGCACGGCTGAACTCTCCTTCTTACAAAACATGATTGTTTTATCAAACTTTAAAAACATGCTCATGATTACTGCTGCTGTGGCAAAATGTAAACAGAATACTGCGGAAAATGCTTTTCCCTGGAAAAATATAGCAGCATTTTCATCTTTCGGGAATAATTCAGCGTTATTTTATAAATTTTACCAATGGTAGAGGTGAGGAGTGAAGTAGAAAAGTGGCTATTTACACATAACCAATGTTTTATTGGGCTACACAGCAACACATGTACTTATACTAATAATGTAATAATATAAAGACATCTGTAGATTATGTAGAACTGAAGCAAAACATAAGTGTTGTTTTTCACTGTCAGTCTATGAGATTGCAGGGACCTTGGCATTTACTGAGTCTGTCGTGTCATTGTCTGGAAAAGTGTTCAGGACCATGTACGAGGAGGAAAGTTTTAAATTTAAAATGTAATCAGCACAATCACCACAAGCAATCAGTTCCTCTTCATTTCACCTGATCGAGCCCCCTGCTAAAAGGAGCCTGTTAAATAGAGCATCTTATCAGGCCTGGATTAAGTTTTGACTTTGATTAACATCTGTAGTCTCAGTTTAGAATGTCAGAGTTCAACTTAAAGAGAGAGACAGAAAATTATATATATATATATATATATATATATATATATATATATATATATGGTGAACAGACTGACCTGAGGTGAACAGACCTGTTCACCTCAGACTGACCTGAGGTGAACAGGTCAGTCTGCCTGTGCCCTTTAGTACTAAAATCTCCAAGTCTCTAAAGAGTAGCGTTCGAAGCTGACCTTTTTTTAATCATTTTTGTCAAATCATCATGAGACAGATGTGACAGTAGTCAAAAAAACAAAAAACAAAAACAACACAAAAAAACAAAAAAAACCAAGATAAATCAGACATACATTTGTACAACTGTATGTTCAAATATGTTTAAGGACATATTTACATAATCTAGTAATCTTTTTGGCAATTCTGACATTCATCAGTATCCAGGAACGTCAACCCCATACAGCACTTTGAAAGACAGGCTCCTGTTTCATACAATACAAATGCAGAAATAGACAAAGATATATACAAATAAATGCAGAAATAACTAAATGTAAAAATAAGGAGAGCGTGTTTAAGGTGAGTTTTTTTTAAAAAAAGAAAAGTTTTATAGAATGCAGAAAAGCATATATTCAGACAAATGAAATTTAAAAATGAATCCGTTCAGCTCGGAACCAAACAAATTGGATCATCAGTCGAAAGGTACATAAAAAGAGGCAACTAAACTAAAACAAATGTCAATTTATGTCAAATTTCTAAATTAAGTAATGCCCACATTTTTTATACTTTAGTGCTTTAGTTATATATTAAACCTTTTCATAATTTTTTGACTTAATTCTTAGAAATAACTCCTAGGTATAACATATGGGCGATACGAGCAGTAGGTGTTCCTCAATCCCAAAGGAAAGGAATGAAAATGAGTTATCCAAAGGTTGCTGGTTCAAGGCTAGATGCTGGAATGGTCTCCCGTTTCTAACATCTTTATTTTTTTTACGTATGTTTATATAATAGCTGTCAAATGTCATGCACAAAATCTCAGAACACGAATTTGTTTCATTCCATACATGACTTAGAAGAAATTATGCGTGTGATTTTTCTCAAGCAGTGAGAATTGTCTGCGTGCATGCTGAGCCATCAGAGTGAATTCTTTGTAGCTGAGGAATCTGCCGGCTTCAGAGCTCTGTGTGTTTCTTGAGCAGTGGGCCTTTGAAAGGCTGGCTGCAGTCTGCCCACCCAATCACAGTCTTTTTCTTTCCTACATTTCCATTGGTGGTACTTGTTTCTTCTCAGCTTTTGACTTTTTTCGGCAAGTGGCATGAAACAAAGACAAACTTTCAACTAGAAAATGTGCATTTCGGAGAACAAAATGCTGGGTGGATGCTGTGCCGAACCTTCAACTGTATGTCGATAATAGCTGGAAATACCTGGCACTCATACATGTACAT
>VURO01035835.1:4745-15827 GCA_015108175.1 Pelvicachromis taeniatus
TCCCCCACCCCACACCCCACCCCCCCCCCCCCCCACCAAACACACACACACACACACACACACACACACACACACACACACACACACACACACACACACACACACACACACACACACACACTTGTGTCTCTGGCTGACAACAAATACACACTATCACATGTCCCTGCAGCCCACAAGTCCTGACACAAATAAAAATTATGTCAAATTTTGTCAGTTGATGCATTCAACGCTGAGCAATGAAAA
This sequence comes from Pelvicachromis taeniatus, assembly GCA_015108175.1. NCBI lineage: Eukaryota > Metazoa > Chordata > Actinopteri > Cichliformes > Cichlidae > Pelvicachromis > Pelvicachromis taeniatus. Next base: position 4,989 of record VURO01035835.1, read on the forward strand.
TCAATCGCTACATAAAAATAATGTTTTATCAGGTTTTAAAGCATGCATGACTGATTTCTCCTGATTCACTCTTATAGACATAAAGAAATGAATTAATTTGCCTCCTGAATTGAATTACTCCTGCCTTTAACTTGAATGACTTTAATGGTTAAACCCTACTGTATCAGTTCACCACTGAACGTAACAAAAAAAGAAAGACAAAATTCAATATTGTTTTAAAGACAAAGAAAAAAATGGATATTTTGTACAGCACTAAAAATAAATCAAGCTCAAGGCACTTTACACCAAATCTTTTGGCAGCAGTTATTAGAGAGGATAGACTTTTGAAAGTTTCTGTCTCATTGCTCATCTGATAGCCTTAACGCCGATTTTTCCAGCAAATTATTAGGCATCATGAGCCCATTCACACTCAAGCTGAATATCAGACTGTCAGAAATGCAACCCAACACCAATGTTATTCAGGTGCCACCACTTTATATTCATTAGTCTTTGATTTATTTCCATAAGTGACTTTGAGCTGCAGTTCTAAGCACTACTATTAGACTGCAACAATTTCCCAGTGTTTGCCCATGGTTTGTATCTGAGACTCACCACACATCCCACTTTAAAGCATGACTACTATATTCACCAAGTCTGTTTTGTGTAAAGGACAAACACAAAAGCTGAGGTGTGGTACACCCAGGGGAGGTCGCCAACCCGTCACAGAGCTAGCCAACAATAATCAGTTATGCTAATTTTACAAATGATGGAGAAAATCACACTAATTTGCTTCAGCTTTTGGAAAGTATTAGGGAAATTATTCAGTCCCAGTCATTTTGGTTTAAAAGCACCAGATGACATTTTTATAGTTTGTAGTGTGCCTTAGCCAAGCAGTGACCGCCATGGCTGAAAATTTGTCCAAATGGTCACTTTAAATTGGATCAGTAAGGTAAGTTAGTCATACACTCAATGCTTCTGACAGCCGTCCAGCAGGTTATTTTTTGTAACTAATGTAAGACACTCCAGTTTAAAGTGTTTAAACTGTATCAAACTGTATGTACTGTCGTGACAGGGATTTACTGACCATGTTAGCACTCTGGGCTTCAACCAATGGACTGAACTGGAGCCTTTGGCTGTGTTTGTGGTGTTAGTACATTTTTAATGCACTTATGCAGCAAACAGCGTGGCTTTCTGTGTGGGTAAATGTGCTAAACTGTGTAGACTGTCACAAATAGGTTTGTCCTCTGGTTTTCCCGAGGGAATATCTAGTATTTCATTAGTCTGTTACCATCATCTTCTCCAGATATGGGCACTTATGGCTCCAGCCAAAAATGGCAATGGCCTTAATTTCTACTTTAAGACTTTAAAATAGTCCACAAACCAATGAGTTATGTCATAAATCCATCATGTACATGTAGCTTTTACTCTCAGTCACAAAAATATATATATACATCGAGGGCCAATTTTACTAGTGAAATAGCAGCGAGGACGCTTCTCTGCCCACATTTTCTGTCACAGAGCTCAATTGTTGTATAGAAACCGTACAAACATTAAAACGACAAACAGAAAACTTTTCATGGTCGAAACCTATTTTGTCAGCGAGGCTCGGAGGATTGGTGAATACTCACAAATAGTGTAGTGAGTTTGTGAATGATGTGGTGTAAACGGAAGATGTAAACAAATCAACAGAAGTCACTTTTTTCTGATGAAGTGTTGATAACTCTGTCATGACTTTGCTGACCATTCCTCTGCACTGCTCAGAAGAAGGAGGTGCAGAAGGATGGAGTGATGATAGATAGATGTGGCCAGGGACTTCTGTTCCTCTGTGACCTTTGACCCTCACCCTGCCTCCCAGTCTGTCGCTGTTCGCCAGCAGCAGGAGCAGACTGCAATCTGGCAGCTAGCATGATGATTGATGCTGGACTGTGTAGTGCACATGCACAGTAATATGTACTCTTTCGTGCTCACATGTGACAAACGTGCAGTCAGGACAGATTTATGGAAACGTCACAGAGTAAATGTAAACACACTCCCAATTTCCAGGTCCAGTCTGTGAAGGTGTTGGTGGTAGAGAGGTCAGGTCTATGGGTGAGTGTGTGTGCTTGAGGATTAGCTCACAGACAGTCTGTCCCTGAACGCTCAGGCCTCCCATGGTGACCTGCTGACCCCCCACCCCAAACTCTGATATAACCTTAGAGCTGCGAACTACTAGATCACAAAAAAGGATCAATTATACACTCTAACCAGTCGTTAATGTGGTGAAAGTAGCATCTTACCAGTGAGGAAAAAAAATCTGATTTAGCAAAAGCTTTAATACTTTACATATAACTGAGGAGAATACGATCTTAGTGATAGATCCTCGGATCAAATTGTGTTTTAGATTAGATTAGAGAGTATTATCGCTGTCGCCATGGAGCTGGACAAAGTGTGTTTAATAAACTATGATAGAAGAAGAAGACGCCTCTTTTAGCTGCTTCCTTTCCCACAAGCAGTTCAGCTTTAAAGAAAAACCCATGAAACTCCTCTCTGTGTGCGAGCACCAAACAAGCACATGGACAGTTAACAGCTTAGCTAACTGTTAGCACGTAGAGTATTCTGTCAGTTCATAGATAAACTATCTCACCAATCCTAAGAGCAGCCATACAACCCATTAGTGAGCCACAATTAGAGAACGTCTTAAATTAGCAAATAGGTGAATGCAACACCTTGTCTTTGCTTTATCAGCACTACTCTGGCCATCATACTTCCCCCCTAACCCCAGCTTGTCTATAATCTCCTCTGACAGATTCATGCAAACTTTGATATACAGAAAATGAATGATCTGTAAAGGTAATCCAATGTAATACCCTGGATTTCATTTTGTGTGTCTATATAATGTTCCTTTTTTGTCAGTTTCAAGTGAAATTCAAAAACTAACTAAAAATAATAATCGTACAACAATTACAGCACCATCTTTGTAAAGATTACATGCTTCTTTCTTTTGGTAATCAGACATCTAAAGGCTGGATTTAACATGCAAAATTTTACTACTACTACTAATAATAATAATAATAAATATGCATTTATAACTTTTTTTTAGTATCGAACAGCCTCGGGCGGCTCTGTATATATCTGGTTGTGGTTTTCTGAAGGACTCGGCTCCTATTCTTGTCTTATCTGAGCGCGCTCTGAGTGGTATGTAGCGCTAATAGTGATGGCCTGCTGTCCTCTCACCCTTTCCCAGGGAGGAGGGGTGGACTGGGCAGGTCTGGATCACTTTGAGTGTGTGTTTAAGACTGTGAGAGTGAAAGTGTCTGAACATCTTGTAAGAAAGAGAAAGTTGTGTTTGTGAGTCAGCTCATGTTGGTTTATGTTTGGGGAAGTGAAACTGAGTGTGTGTTGTCTCTGGCTAGTTCTTGAGCATTACAGTGTTTCTGTCATTGTCTGTATCCCTCTGTGTGTCTCTGAACCTGTGTGTGTGTGTGTGTGTGTGTGTGTGTGTGTGTGTGTGTGTGTGTGTGTGTGTGTGTGTGTGTGTGTGTGTGTGTGTGTGTGTGTGTGTGTGCGCGCCCGCGCGCGTGCTGAGTGGAGACTAGCAGGGCTCTGGCCCATACTGGGATGACTGGGATGGTGTTGACAGTGCTTTGCTCTTTCCATATTTGTACATGGTTAGTGTGTTAAGATGCAGCCAAGGAGCTGAGAGATAAGGAGGGACGTCTGGAAAGGGTGTATGTGTGTTTAACAGACCATGTGTATGTGAGTGTGTGTGTGTGTGTTCTCATAAGAAACTCATATTTCTGATTTATTCAGACAGCTCTTTTGTTTTTGTCTCATTTGTACGTCTGCTGTATGACAACTACCTAAACCTTAAGTGTCGGGCTGAGTTTTGCATGAAAACTCAATGCATGAATAACTTCCTGTTTTTAGCCAATAAGACGACAGATCTGCAGACTGTCATGGCACAGTGTCATTCCAGATTTAATTTAAAATCTGGATAAGTTGCACAAGGCGAGATGAAGAAATTATTTTAGGGGTGCGAAAGCAGAGAAACGTGTTTTGGAAAGAAATGTGTGTTGGCCCGTAGAGGTTAAATGCTGTAACTTAAGAAAACACCCGCAAAATAGAAAAATGTGGCAAAAGCACACAAAACACAATGAAAGTAGAACAAAACCCTTGCTGTACCGTTTGCTCTGTGCATTAAGCAGACCTCATGTACACTTCATTGTGGTAGAGCCTGCTGTGATTATAGCAGCGATCAGTCATGCCACTAGTCATGTAATTTGATTGGTTGGGAGCTACGCTGCAGCTTGAAAACTCCTCTTAACATTCTATTAAAAGCAAAGTGAAGCAACAGATCCACAATTCAATATGGCAGTGCATGATGTCAGTCCATTCAAACTCAATGAGAAGTGAGATTGCTGAACCCGGACACATGTTGACCTATGTGTAAGTACTCACCCACACAGGTGATTTCATTTGAACTGCTTCATTAGACGTCTCTTTGTGTACAAGCTGGGCTTGGTTTTCCTCACCTCTGAGTTTTACTGTAGTTTTCAAATTCTGTTTTCGATGACACTGCCCGTGTCAAATTTCGGAATGAATCCTTTGGTGGCGGTGTTGGGCACTCAGGGTCCTGGTGAAAGTGAGAAGGTTCTGTGACTATAAATTTCTGAATGTGGTGAGTTGTTATGGGAAATCAGTCTTTTCCAGTGACCACATCTATCAAGCGTTTGTGGAAGGACAAATAAATCAGTGGTTTAAAAAATATGACACAAGTGGAAAACAAGAAAGTCCTAACACAATATGTACAGGGATCATCTAGATCACAAATCTGCAACTTATGAGATTACCAACTCTTTAGTCTGTTAAAATGGACATTGTAGGTCTCCAAAAGGGTCTCTTGCTTGTGTGGTAGTGGCATCAAGGGGCACTACCAAGGGACACTTTGTGGATAAGGGTAAGTAAGAGGTGACAACTGGTAAAATGGCGTTATATAAAAGCTGAAATGACAACTTATGACATGATTGCCAGGCTGTGCCCCAATGCACCCTTTGTTTTACATCACATAGTGAAGAAGCTTGATCATTTTCTATCATCGGTGTCACAAAATTAAACACATGTGATGCAGCTCTGCCCCTTAACATAGCAGCATAAATATACTGCACTAGATGACATTTGTTTCTACTGTCTGCTTCTAAGATGTGCACATATTTACTGTTCATTGTCCTTTTTGAAAGTTGAAAGAAATTTGACTGGACCTCACAGATATACAAAAGCGCAGCCTCACACAGTATTCAGTTAATAATGAGAGAATACGGGAACTGGTCTTAAATGGCGGACATGGATCCTGGTTAACTTATTTACCCATCAGGCTCTGCTTCCTAAAGCCACAACTCTCTTTTTTTTGTTTTAAAAGCTTCTCAGAGTGATAAGCCTCCACTTCTCCCTCCCTCGGGATGGATGATGCTGTTGTCATGGCAACCTTGAGACAAGCCACCACCTCCAGACACACTTCCCCTTTTTTGGTCGGGTGATGTCATTCCAGGCATGAAGACAGACGGAGGTGACAGCAGGACACAATAATGCAAACACACTCACTTATCTGGACTTTTGGAGACATGGGTGTTTGTAGGGGACTTTGGCTGGTTGTGGGCTGATAAAGGGACCCTGGGTTCCTGAGTCATGGTACGGGGGTAGCCCCCTCACTGAGAGCTGACAGGACAGCCAGAGAGGATAAAAGACGCAGAGAAACCTCTTTAGGGGGACAAGATTTCTTATTAAGCTCAAAACTGACCACTGTCCCTGAATTTGAATTTATTTGATCAATTTAATAATTGTTTGAAAGAACGTTTATTGTTGCTTTGATAATGAATACATTTTTTAAGTTGTTTTTGAATCAAAAGCTTTCATTTTCCTTTTCTATAACAATAAAATCTTTCAGTTATTAAAATTACACAACATCTGTTCACTTAAATCCCATCTGCATTTAAAGTGTTAATCATCACATTGTAGCTAATGGTTGGTCACTAGTGGACATTCCAGGCTCAGGTTACCGAGGCAACGTATTTATCATCTCCTCAAATGACAATCAATGGTATATCTCAAAGTTTAGAAAAGTTTTGTTTGCCACTCATCTGTTTCACCTTACCAGTGGTTATTTTGCCTTTGGACACCTTTGTCACTTTATGGTCTCCTGTCATCACATTGCCGCTAGTCACTTCCTGTTACTGCTCTTTGCTTCCTGTTACTGCTGCTAGCTGTTTCAGGATTCAGGGATCCCCACTCCAGGTGACATTTTCTGACTTTATTTATTATAGTGAGGTGTTCCTTTATACAGTACATTTTACTTAAGATTCAGTGGAGCTCCTTAGTAGATGTCTACTAGGCAAAGTCCTCCAGCTTAACAGCAGGATTTTATTTTATTTTGTTGAAATTTTGGCCTTGTTTAGGTTAAAAAAGATGATAATAAAAAATAGGTGTCTGCTTAAGAGCATAGAGGCTACGTCCATCTTTTATAAGTTTGTATAGTTTTAATTGTGGCTAAGGCTACGTCCACATGTACCCGGCTATTTTTGAAAACTGAGATTTTCCATTTTCGTTTTCAAAAAAAATCCTGTCCACACGTGCCGTTTTGAAAAATATCTCCGTCCACACGTAAACGCCAAAAAACGAAGAAAAACGCTGTCAGGAACAAGCCAAAGCAACAGGTGGCTATATAATCCTAACCGTGTAGAAATGCTGGCCAATCAGAAGTCTAGAAGCCTGGGCAGGAAATTGTAAACAAAGATGGTGCATAGAAGCAGAAAATAAAAAATGGAAGGAACAGTAACTGTGTGTGTGTGTATGTAATCCTGTAAACACTGGACATAGGAAAATTAACAGTAACATTATTTATGTCAAAGTCCACCATTGTAGCAATTCATTGCACTGAAACAAAATAACGTGGCGCACCGTCAAAAAAAGGCGCACAACTTTGACATAGCGTTTTCAGCATTTTTACCGTTTTCCCCGTCTACACGTAAACTCGTAAACGGAGTTTTCGAAAATATCCACCCTTGCCGGAGTTTTAAAACATTTTAGTTTTCAGTGATCGAAAATGCCGTGGACGGAAGGTGCAAACGCATAGAAAAATCTCAGTTTTCAAAAATACCCGGGTACGTGTGGACGTAGCCTAAATCTGCAGACTATAATGAGTGACAAAATTGAAAATAAAACAAAATAAGCACACACAACTCAAACTGTTACTGTTGTTTTTAAAGCACTTCTCTTAATACAAACTGTAAGAGAGAATAAATAGGTTGGCATATTTAGAAACTATCATGTTTTCCACAGTGTATAGAAGCAGCAGGTGTCTCAGTCTTCTTAGAATGCTAATTATTGTTAACACTCAGTTGGGGTCTGCTGGGTTCAGTTATCAGCTTTACTGTGGATGATAAAAGCCTAACGCCTGTGAACAGCAGTTCCTGTAACAGACCTGCTGAAGGATATCTGCTGTTTATCTCCCTGATAGGCCAGACTCCAGGAAACAAGTGTTGAGAATAGCATCTTATTCTGTCATTTCACACAGACAGCTACACGCACACACATTAACAGAGGACCGAGTGATGCCACAGGTGATGAGCAACAAGGAGGCTGCTGACTGAAAGCAGCACATCAGACTGTCAGCCTGTGTTTGTTCAAGAAAACCAGAGATATCAAGAGGAAATGTAAAAAAAAATAAGGGTGCAATAAGAAAACAGACAACACAGCAATCGTTGTCTTTTACAGGAATATTTTTCCATTTAATTCCTAAATAATTCTTTAATGCATTCTTAAACCAGAGCTATAATGTCTGGACCTTCTTAGCGTATTGCTGTTACCTGTGCAGAAGCAAAATGTATAAATTATAAAGGTGATACAGAACAAAAGCAGTAAATACCAACAGTGATATGAATATAGAGTTATGTCACCAGTATAAAGATGGTAGTGTCTCTGATATTGTAACAAGCATGTGCTCTGTTTATAATCCATGAGGATCTGCCCATCCTTGTGTATTTCACTGAATGAAGTTTGGTCCATTGTTAGCATCTTTTTCCTCCCATATGACTGTATTTGTCTCTGCCCATTGGAGACTCTCACACTAACTTTTATTGAGGGGAAACAAGCTAACTTTCATTCTCCAGCTTCATTATGCTAATGTGTTTAAGTTTACCTAACCATAGCGCTGTAGTTAGCCACCAGGTAACGCACCATCATATGCCAACTAAGCCAACTTCAGTTACTCTACAAACATTGCTGTTGTTTAAATTTCTGCCTTCATTTATGTCCGAAGTGATAGCAAAGCTGTGCATTTTAGTATTTTAGAAATTCCTCAGTCAGAATGGTGTACCATCTTTAGATGGAAACTAGCGAGCTAACTTACTGGTAAATATTAACTGCGGACGAATTTTGTAAATCCTTTTTTTTCATGGATGCCTGGATGTTAAAATTTGTTGTGACACCTGTTGTGACACACTGGGCATTTTATTGAAGGTGAAAGAAAGTAGTCTTTTACTTACTAGCAGATATGTGTGCATGTGTTTAGCATCTGCACAATGCAGATCCACCTTTGTAACCAAGCTAGCTAGCATTAGCCAGTAGCTCAAGTTGGGGTCAGAAGACATATTTTATTATTTATCTTTTCTAACATTTGTGTTTGTGTAACTGTTTGTAAAGTAATTGATTTGTTAGAAAGTTATATTTTTTTTTCATAAAAAATAAATGTACATTAATTGTGGTCTTACAGAAACTGAATTTATATTTGGAAGGCTAATAAGTTAATGTTGTGGATAGGGAGGAGGCAGTTGATATGTTGCTTTCTGGCCTGTTGTTTTTCTATTTACAAAAAGTTAAAGTTAATTTAAACGTGACGTACTTAAGTAATGAATTTTTAGAAAAAGACTACATGTGTTTCTTGGCTTGACCTGTACAGTAGAAGGTGGTCAGCTGCATTAATAAACACAGACTCTAAAGACAGTTTGAAATAAAGTACAATTAATAAAAAGAACACAAAATTCAAAAATTACCAAAAAATTTAGACAGATTGTATTTAATGTATTCCTCTCTGCATTTCTGTTTAAGTATATTCATTTTGTCAGATAGCCTTAAGAAATAAAATGTCAGCCTACTGTTACTGTTTAGTGAAAAACTGCTCAATGGGAAACATAAAACTGGTGTGAGGTCAAAACAATGACAGATGACGAGCTAGGAAGGAAAGGAAGTGAGGAGAAGCAGTAGTGACTGTCTCTTTGTCCTGAAGGTGGAAACAAGGTTGCGTGTTTTTCCCACACTGTTGATAGAGCTATCTGTGTCAGTCCCAGTCATGCAGGCAGTGCACCCCTCAAGCTCCACCTCAGTCCTGCACAGCTTACAGGCTGTCCTCAGGATGAGCCAGCCAATAAAGATAAGCTTGATGGAGGAGCCAGCCAATAAAAGATAAGCCTCAGAGGAGCCAGCCAATAAAAGATAAGACCTGGGGCATGTCTGTGACTTCCTCACTGATCTTCCTTTAGCAGATACAAGGCACCGCACTGATATGTCTGGCGTCTCACTGGCATCCACAGAGAAAGCAAACGTAAACTGCTCACATGGAGGCGTTCAAGCAAAGAGCAGGACCTATTTGAGGCTGAAGCTGAATCCAATTTCAACGTCATAGTTTCATCAGTCATATCAGGTATAATGACAGGTTTATGACTAAGATTGTTAGGCAAAGTTCTTCAGATAGGATCTTAAACAACCTGGGATGCTAGCTAAACTTCAGCAAGAAATGTATACGCTGTAGTTTGGAAGTTTAAAGAGTAAACTTTTAGGTCACCCAATATCAATCCTTCTTTCTGCATAGCTAAAAACAGAAATAAAAACAAGCTGGAAAACAGAAGCAAACTGTCCAGAAGGTATTGCATTGTTGGATCCTTATTGGCATGACAGTGTTATTATTACACAGGCACTGAGAATATATATATATATATATATACATACATGTGTGTTTATAACATTACAGCATTATTAGTTTGTTCCACATTATCCCATACAAACACACTCTTTGCCCCAAATAAACTTTGTTGGGTATGGTCACAGTACTTGAAAACTATTTTTACATTCTAACTTTGTTAGAAAAGAAGCAGCTGTGTGTTAGGAGACGTAAACACTAAACAACAAATTACCGCAACATAAGCTTAAAATTGCTTGATTTTTGTGGGTCTCTGTGCATGAGTGGGGCCACTGGACAGACTGATGGCAGACCTTAAATTGACTTAAGTAATGCAAATGTCTGACAAATGTGTGATTAATTCAATTGGTTTTGGGCTCAGTGTAGTCTGCCTTGCCTTTATGACATTTTTTCTATTCTGTGCACAAAACTAGAAACAAATGTTGACTCAATAATGAAAATCAAAGTATCACTGCATGCATGTAACCTTTTACAGTTTTTAGGTGCTGTTTTTCTCATTTCTTGTGCGTTCCCTTTTTTTGTGCTTGATTTAAATCACTGTGAATGAGGTAAACTTGTGAATGAGTGAACTAGAGGACGATTTTGCATGCGGTCATACATGGAAACTTCATTCTTCTTCTGATTATGAACAAAAAACAAATGCAGATATAAAGTGAGTCTTTCAGTGCTTCTACTGAGGCCAATTCACTTAGCCAATCAGTTTACAGATCTCTTACATTTCCGCTGTTTTTTTTTTCTTTTCAGTGTCTGCGACGCTGAGCTCACCAGATCACCAGGACTTTCAAGATTTATCAGACAAACCACAGAAAATGCCCTGTGTTGTTTTTTCTTCTGCATTTATTGACTTGTTTTTTTTTTATTTTATTTTATTTTACTCCTGCTGCGAATGGGTGGCTTGGCAAAGGAATCTACAG
>VURO01035837.1:16444-28881 GCA_015108175.1 Pelvicachromis taeniatus
AAACGCGCACACACTATACACACACACACACACACACACACACACACACACACACACACACACACACACACACACACACACACACACACACACACAATAGTCAGCACAGACACTTGACTGGGCAAATAAGAGACAGCTGTGCCTCTCTCTGATGCATCTCTGTGGATAAGAACACTTAATGACCTGCTGAGGCTGAAGGTCACAGATGATCGTGTTAATGTTGTTGAGGATCTCATCGATGAAGGGCATCACCTCTCCCACCTGCACCTGGATAAAGTGGCGCCGACACTTCTGGGCAATCTTAATGAAGGTGTCACACGCCATGTCCTGAACTCCATCATGGGTCTCTATGAGGGCAGCACAGAAATATTAGAGCTGTTTCTATCTATTCATCCATGTATCTGGAATAAATGCAAAGAGGGAGGTCAACAAACACAAATACTCCAGCTCACCGTGCATGAACTCAAACAGCTTGTTCACAACTGTTTTCAGGAACTTCCAGTGGGCTCTAAGAAAACGAGGGTACTGGCCAACAATGTACATGATGTTAGAGGCGATGATGGCCTTGTTGTCTTTTCCTCGCTTCTGCTCACAGAGGCCCAGCAGATCCTGAAACAAACAACAAAGGATTCAGTTAGGCTTAATGTTGAACATTATGAGTGAGACAGTTAATATGAGGCAAAAGAATGAGTGAAGGAAACTGGAGAAACAATCTTGTTGTTTAGTATCCCCACTGTCACTGAAACCTAAATACACAGACACATCAATACCTTAATGACAGTAACGAGGAACCTCTTCTCATCCTCCTCGTGCATAGCCCCACTGATGGATCCAATGGCCCAGCACAGTGTGTTGAGGTTCTTCCAGGACCATTCAGTGCCATTTACCTGGTTGTGAAGCTTCTCTGTCATTATGCGTTCTGTGTCCGCATAATCCAAGTGAGTTAGGTACACTGCAGGACAGTAGAGCAAATGTGTGTCACTGGTCAGAGTTTCTGCTAAATTGAAAGTTAAAACTACAGAGTCACAGTTCACGAGAGAGAGCGCGAGAGCGAGAGAGCGCGAGAGAGATAACAAAAAGAAACAAACATAAAATATATGAGCAGAAACGGCGGAATGAATTTTCCCTAAATTTTCCCTAAAAAAAACACTCACGCCTGTGTGATGAGTGACACTGATCAAGCCAATTCAGTCAAATATAAATTTATATTCAGTCAGTGCTACAGTCAAAGTTAAAGCTTTCCCTACATCCATCCATTATTTAAACAGCTTATCTTTTTGTCAATCTATGAGTTTCCAATCGATCTAACCTGCATTTCTTTGGATCTGTGGGGGAAAACCAGAGCACCCGGAGGAAATCCACGCAGACACACAGAAAGGCCCCAGCCAGCCGGCAGTGCTAATCACTCGGCCACAGTGCCGCCCGATTCTCCTACAATATTTAAATGTTACAGTAGTGCTGAGAACAACTCGCCTAAATTGTTCTGATCTGTAAATATAAATACAGCTGCTTAACAATGATGAAACCACTGGATGGATGCATTAATTAAGAGCTTTTTCAAAATATGACTTTTTGTGGTTATGATCAGTTAAACTCTGTCTTAAGACAAATGGCCTAGAAAAAAAAAACAAATTTTAAAGCTTGATGTACAGTCCTGTGTTGAATCCCTGCAGAGCTGACGTTGTACACTGCTGAGTTGCATTGGTCTGCTATCACGAGGGTAAGCTGAGACGATCATATTCAACTTCAAGCTAATAGTAACACACCACTGCTAAATCGAAATGCAAGAAAGAAACAAACAAACCCCCGCCCCCCCAAAAAAACCCCATTCAGAAACGATCGAGCCTATCCACAGATTATTCAAGATATAAAAACAAGAAACCAGCATGTACCTGGATTAGCCAAATCTTACTTTGCTAATCAATATACCGCGTTTACATTACTAGCAAGCGGACACAACAACTGTTGCAGTCTAGATTATGCTGCAGATTTAACACAGTACCATAAATCAAGCTTAAGGATATAAAACATTAGAAGTTCTTGTTAAGTCATACCAAGGGTCTCCCTCATATTCTTGTAGAGATTGATGGAATCTGTGTCCTTCATGAACTCCCTGACCACCTCCCCCTGATCATTCTCCACCACCAGGACCTCCTCTGGCTTGGCCATCCGACTTACCATCAGCAGACGCACCTGTTACATCAAATAAAAGAACCTGTCAGCAAGTACACACATCAAAACACCTGCCTTTCACACACAGGCATATATAGCTTAGCTTGTGTTTTCATAAATGTAAAAGAATGATACAAGTGGTTTGTCTCACATGTTACACACCGACATGGAATGTAAAATATCATCAAGCAGAAAAAAAAATGTTTGTATTACTTTAGTAGCTGCTGATTTTTAGTAATACTGTAACCAGCATCTCTTGTGGCAGCTCTGCAGCAGCCACCTGTCACTGACCCGAGCCAAGTCTTTCTAGTATGACTGCGAGCTGAGACGCTTCAGGTTCCACAAACTGGAAACACTTTAGCAACCTCTGTGTCATCTTCACTATAAACGTAAGACAAGCTCCTTAAAGAAAAGTCTGCATTTATAAACTCAACTTCAATCATGGGGCTTTGCTGTCCTTAACATCATGGATCACGTATGTGCTATGAATAAATACCACCTGGTTCTATGCAGTACCTTGGAGAGAACGGGTAGATAGAGCTGTCTCCGTGGAGGCACGTCAAAGTGCTGGTTGCCAGAAAGCAGAGGGGACGTGGATGTGGAAAAGGGACTCTCTCTGTAGAGCTCAGCAGCCAAGTGATTCCAATACTCCAGGCAGATTTTGAAGATCTCGGTCTCTTCCACCTCTGACACCAGCAGCATGTAGTGGAGGGCCTGAAGGAGCACCAGGGGAACAGTAACATAACGTGAAGATGTTAGCTAATAATAAATTGCCTTCATTTTCTCCTGTGCAGCCTGTATAGAGCAGCATTGATAACAACAAAAAACAAACTATCGTGCTTCCCTTACCTCCATTAATGTCTCTCTGAGGTTGAGCCTCTTCTCAATGAGCTGCCCGTGCTCTTTAAGGAAGGTGCACAGAAACAGACTGAGGTTCTGGATGAAGTTTTGCTCATCGTCTTTCCCGTTAGCGTAGGCCAGCCGAATGTTGGTGTTCAGAGGCAGCATCTGAACAGATTACAATTCAAATTCATCTGATCGTCTCAAACAGAACAACCTGTCAGTGTGGTTTTGTCAGATGCCACTGGGTAACCCACCTGTTTGAGCTGACACATGGTCAGCGTGAAGAGGGTAACAAATTGCTCCTCGTACTGGCTGACGCTCACACCCGCAATCTCTGTCAGGCACTTCAGCGTCACGTTGCGAAACATCGGCACGTTCAAGAACTGTTTAAAAATACATTTAAATCCATTGTCAATGGATTTTTATGCACATCGTCAATTGTTTTACACACACCCCCTGAGTCATTAAACATTTCTAAAATTTAAACAAATCTGCATCTTTGTGTGTTGTGTGCCTTTTTGCGTCCGCACCTTATACACCAATGTGCTGATCAGTTTGGTTTCAAAGATGTACCCCAGAGGAATCCAGTTGAGAAAACGCAGAAGTGTTTCCAGGGTGGCATGGACCAGGGGGGCATTCTGGGAATTCTCCTGAGGTGCACACAGCGACACAAAAATCAGCTGAAGAAGAAACACTGGACGATAAAAAGACTATAATACAATAATAGTAAATAAAAGTAAGATGAATGCATACCATGACAAACTGACACAGCTGGAATATCTGGGAGAATTCATTGCACATGCTGAAAGAAAACAAACATGTTAAACAGCATCTGACACTGATAACGAAAGTCAAATATGAAGTTTAAATGACCTTCATCTCAATGTTTCATGTACAACCTGTGCACTGAAACAACGTAAATAACCGTGGTTCATTTGTCTTGATCACTTTAACTCTGTTCATGTTTGGGTTCAAACCGTTTAAAAGGTTTTCCTGCGCTGACAGAAGCTAACAAGTTGCCACCTACTCCAGTAACACCGCCCTCTCTTCTCCCCCTCTCTCCTGTGTTACAACTCCACCCCTCTCATACAGAAGTTTTCACACATGAACTTTGGGCCAGTTCAGGAGAGTCTAGTTAATATTTTTCACATTTGTCCTTCCTCACATGTAGCACACAATGGCAAATGGTCTGCTTCAGACACATTTGCACCACTGGAAAAACACTGTAGTTTAGTGGAGGGTGCTGCCTAGACAGACTGTGTAGGAGGTACCACACACGATGCCCGACTGGCCAATAGCAAATGTACTGGGGGGGGATGTTGGGTGACTTCCAGAAAAACTCAGGACACCAGGCCATGTAAGAAAATGGCTACAGTCTGATGTCTGGTGACAGCAGAACAGAGAAGTTTTGAGAAAATACATTGGAGGCTTTAAGACAGCATTAAAATAAAGTGATTGCATATAAAGGAAGAAAATAAAAGATAGTTTTACTATTCTATCAATGTCATATCCCTTTGGCTTCTTGGAGTTTGTGCGTATCCTGTGACACGATATACCTGGGCAGCAGTTTATAAAGCGTTTAGTCAAATTCAGTGGTTTACAGCTTGTTTAGTTATGCTAGACTTCAACTGCACTGAGTCTAAACATAATAAGGTTCATTTGTCATTGAATGTAGTTCCAAACAGTCAGGCAGGACGACCTTTTTTAATCATCTGAAGAAAAAGAAAAAAAAAAAACCATCTAAAATGATCCCTTGATCAAATGACTTCAGCCCCAGTGAACATATTTGGGATTCTTTGGATAAGGAAATAATAAAAGCAGCCGCCACGGCAGAATTTTCAGGCATCCGCACACACACACACACACACACACACATAAATGATGTGAAAGAAACTGTATAACAATCTTATAACACTCACATTACTGATTGATAGAATGGAGCCACATTTCATCACAAAGTGAAATCCATTTTCAAATGCCAGCACAAGGACACTGTGTTTCATGAGCCTCTGAAATAATGTGGCAGCACAAACCTGCAGGACTGAATTCTTTAAAAGTTTTCTTTTGATTGATTTCAATGTGAACCTTTCCTGTGCTAAGGTATGTTAGAGGTAATAGTCAAAGACATTTTGGCATCCACACCCTCAAAGCTGACCTGTCTTTTAGGTGCTTGGCCTTGACCTGGGTCATTTGGCCACTAGAGAAGTCAAACACCTCCTCGCTGAGCAGCTTCAGAATGACCATGTTGTTCTGACAGAGGCTCTCGCTGGTACGACTCGCTCCCACAATGTCACTGATGAAGGTGGGCCAGTGCTTGGGCCACTCCTGCTTCAGGATCTGCATACGTAGAGGACACAGACACGTGAGAGGTTGCACACAGAAGAATGTGGAGTTCAAACTGTAACTCCCCATCAGTCTCAAGTCAAATACAGTTTTTCTTTTTACAAGCATCCCATAATGAAGACAAAG
Organism: Pelvicachromis taeniatus; assembly: GCA_015108175.1. Taxonomy (NCBI): domain Eukaryota; kingdom Metazoa; phylum Chordata; class Actinopteri; order Cichliformes; family Cichlidae; genus Pelvicachromis; species Pelvicachromis taeniatus. The sequence continues at coordinate 21,929 of VURO01035837.1, forward strand.
CTGTTTTTGTTAAACTTCATACTTAATTGTCCAAATTGAACATAACCATTTTAACCAGCCTCCTGAAGATGAACGTGGAATCTAGAGCTCTTTAGCCCCTCAAGGCCAAAACAACGTTAGCTCAAATGACGTAAGCGGTGACTCAGTCTCACTGGCATTAATGCAAAGTCACTTGTGAAGTCAGTGAACCAATCTCTGCCTCTTGCTCGCTCCCTCCCTCGCTCACACACATACATCAAACGCACAAACAAGGAAAAATGTTGCGTTGCACATTCAGAAGCACCAATAAGTCACTGAGGTATAATCTGTTGGTCTCACGGTCCTGATATTTCTACAACTCTGCATTTACAGATTTCAGTGCATTCCTGAATTAAGGATACTGCCGTCAACAGCTCCATTTGTTACGTGGCGATTTACATTTTAGATTTCCAATTTGCTGATTATTAACAAATTTGCATGTTTCCATACAGACACATACATCAATTTTTCTGCCACACTCTTCAAGATGATATCCTTTATTATCACACAAGGTCACAGTCACTTTCTAAGCATCACTTGCCTCGGCTGAGACATTCAAATACAACCGATGTCCCTTTTTAATGGTTTTTGTGCCAGATCTTCCAATTAAGAGTGACATCTTCAGGTTAAAAAGCACCACTGCAAAAGAGAAGCACTGAGGCAGCAACATGAGGCTCAGACCCAGCGTTTTCAGACTTACTGATTCGCATGACGACACCCAGAATTTTACCATTTAGGAGTCGATAATGGTCAATAATACACACACACACACTTGTTCATAAGGCATTAACAAAGCAAACTGTGTCTCTGGTAGCAAGAACCATTTTGCTCATGGTGAAAATTATGACATTTGCTGTGTTATCTTCACTGTATATACTACTCTGAATCAGGATGTATAGCACATATCATAGTACTCCTTGACTCAGTGGCTCATCCATGCTCCAGGCAATGAGTAAAACGCATGTAGCTAGCTACAAGTGAATCTCTGCTCTGATGTACGCTACTGCTGTCAGAGTGAATAGCTTCATGGAAACTGTTTGCTGACACTTTCTTTATCCCTCTCCACTATTCACCCACATGAACGCTGAGGGTTAGGAAAACATCACAGTTATAAACACAATGAAGTGTTTCTCAGTGTTACTGAGGCTCTGTAAAGACAATACTGATAGATTTAAAAGACAAGCAACACACACTTTATTATTTACACTGTAACCAATACTTCATGTTTAATGAATTTAACAGGCCTGAGATGATAACAAAACCTATGGCTGAAAGCACACAATCGAATGCTTTGTTGTAAGAATTCTTGGATTAACCGATATTGTTTTGCAAATATAAAACATTTACCACATGCAGCTCAGACACATCTTAGCACACAGGTCGCATTTCTCATGCAGTAAACAAACAGTAACAATGCAAAAGGAAGAGAAAACACCTCCCACAAAGGTCCAGAAATGAACGCAAGCAAATCTTACCTGAACAAGGATCATGTTCAGCTTCCCAATGTACACCTTCTCTTTCTAAAAAGAAATAAGTCAAGGAACACGTTTCAGTTACACAACCATCTCCTTTAAACACATCATGAAAAGGGAAGGTATAATAAAATAATTTAATATATAGATAAAGTCGCAGGTGTTTTGTAACAGAAATGTCGAGGCTGGTCATGCATATTTGAAAATAAACACCAAGAACTGAATTTATCCTACAATTATAGCCTGCAGTAAAATAAGCCAGACACAAATAGTCATTTCTATAATGGAGAGTTATGGGTTTTAAAGCTGACTGAAATTTTTCTGAGTGCTCTTTTGGAAAATCCCCTCACAAAACCTCCAGTCTGGTGTATCTGGTTGGTTTAATAACCTTAATAAACTTGATAAATATATCATGTTTGGTAGAGTTACATACTTGAGAATGATGCAAACACCTTAAACATGGCTGAAAAGTTGCTTGCTCAGCAGGAAGTTAAATACCAACTAGACATCATTTTCTTGTAGGTGGCATCTGCACTCCTTCATTTTTATGTTGTCTACTTCTCTTCAGCTAACCTCTTGTTAAAGCAAACAAGTATTTAACAGCATTCACCGTCTGGCTCTTCTGACTTTAAAATTTAAAATCATTTATGGAACATTTACAAAACCACAAATCCTTTCCATTAATCAAACCCAACTAAATTGTACATTTTCCCTGCAACTACCTTTCAACCCCCCCCCCTGCTGTTTTTATAGCAGCAATAGAAACACTAAGAAAAATCAAGGTTCATTGGACTTCAAAACCTTAAAGCTTGGCCAGCAGATTTTCACACATCAATCTTTGTACTTATGAGAAAAATGCTGCATTCTCCAGATGAACACCAGAAAAGCGTGCTGTCAGTTTAAGTTTAAAACATTTAACATGACCAGCCTTTTAACTGCTTGAGTGCTCACAATGGCTGAAACAGTGAGAAAAGCTGCTGAAGTCGCCATAGTTGTTCTGAATTACACAGCACTCTTAGCAGCTTAAGTCATGGCTGCCCTACTAACCTGCCTGTTTAAAGTGCTGCTGCAATAAAACATGGACACAAATAACAAAAGATTCGCTCACAAAGGCTGTTTGTGCATAAAACGCTGAACATCGACGGGGTACTAAATTGTTACTAGAGACAAATTGTAATAAATTGTTACCCTGACACCAAAACTAGCAACTTTTTAAGCTCATTTGTAACATTATCGAGTACAAAAAGCACCGCAGGGAGGCAGGATCTCTCCAAATTTAAGATGGGGAAGGTCTCACTACCTTGTTTGTGACTGCGTGGGCAAGTTGCCCGATAACTTGAAAATAAAATTGTAAAGAATCTGGGAGCAATTCAAAGATTCACAGAATCCAGACAAATCTCTGCACATAAGAGATAAGACTCCAGTGTTTAATAGCCAGGGACTTTGGTCCTCAGACAGCACTGCTGTAGAAATTAATATGAATATGGTTCATCAGTGCATTCACAAATACAAATCAAAACTTTATTTAAAAAAAAAGAAGAAAGAAAAAAAACTTCTCTAGGCCTGAGATCATTTAAGACAGACTGATAGGAAGTGGAAAATTGTCCTGTGCTCTGATTCAAAATGTGAAATTGCTCTTGGACACGTGTTCACCTCCCAGACCTGTGACCCACTCAAATCATTTGGGGCGTTATGGAAACAAAGATGTGACACAGGCAGTCCTGAACTACTGACTATTTGAAATCCAATCTCGAGCATGGGAAACCAAATTCCTCAATTCCTACAGGGTGTTTTAACAGAAGAGGTGATGCAACAGTGTAGGACCATTTTTATTACCCCAACAATAATGTCCATTTATAACATAAAGATTACTCACCTCTACACTTGATGCATCAGATGACGTCTTGATAATGAGCCCAACAACATACTTTTTTATACCTGGCAAATACACAGAGAATATCAGAAGATGTCCGTTAGCATGCACCAGCAAAATGTGTTCATAAGCACAACCTGACATGACGAGTTGCCTGGAGCACATTACTCAGTAACCCTAACACAATCTGCGGGCTCATAACTAGCCTAATATGCCAATCATATCCCATATTTGTACTGTAGAAAGGTGTGGTTCTCATATACACACACTGTTGCAAAGCCAGTTTATAAACACGTGGACGTGAGCTGCAACTGCCACTGAACTCCTACAGGAAAAAACCCTTTGGTCAGTTCAGTGGAAGTTCCATTTTCCCCACGTGTTTTCACAGACATTCAAGATTGTCAAAGTGAGCAGAGCATCTTTAAAATCTGCGTTTTCAGCTCCCTCGTTTTTCTCTCTAGACTGCAGCTGACTACGAAAATGTGTGATTTGGTGTGGTGAGAGGAGCCGAAAACAAGGCAATACTCTGACACAAGGGGGGAAAAGACATACTTGCCAGTCGCCCTGCACTGGGTTTGCCACTTGAACAAAATTCAGGCATCTACGGTCAGAAGCAGGTAAGTCTTAGGTCAATGAAAAAATTAATTTTGTGCAAAATTATAGAAGAATGGAGGGAGGCAGAATCATCTGATTTGCACATGATTATCAAATTTATTTCATTATGACTGCTTTTTCCTCTGAATTTAAATAAATAAATAAATTCTGTCCCACTGTGTTGGAACCTCTGCTATGTGCTAATGCTGATGAGTCAAATTGGCAATTAGGCAAAAATTAAAGGTTGAACATTAAAAACCAATCATATCCATATATAATTTCTGTACTGATAACACTGCAACACTTTTTATAGGTTCATACGCATATTTACCTAGTCAACAACTTCATGTAACATTTAAAATTATCAATAAACATTTTGATAAAGTAACTATGACAACAATTACCGCACTCCATTAACCCATCCCTCATTCCTCCATGGGTACAATGTGGAAAAACTGGCTCAAAGCAACACACACAATGTGTTATTGATTTTAGAAACAACAACATATCCCATCAGAATAATGTTTGAGGTAATGCTAGACAGACGTAACAACGTATCTACTTTTTTCCTCTGAAAATATTTCCCTCACAAAGCATTAAAAACAAAATAGTGCTGGGGTGTTTTCCTGGTTTCTTCTCTAAAACGACTGCTCAAGTGCAGAATCCAACCTTTCTCAGCAGCCAGTTCGAGCCAGTCGAGCAGAAAACAAACCAGCATGCTTAGTGGGGGAATACTCCTCAACATGGCAACCGCACGTCACATTTACAAAGAAAAAAACTAAACAAAACGAAAAACACTAAGACCATGGAAATACATTTTTTGTGAATTTTTCCACAAAAGAAACTTTTACCTTCACACTGATTCCTGGGAAGAATCTTCCATCTGGTTTTGATAACCGTTTCCAGAATTTGAAGAGCATAGTACTGGAACATGCAAGGAAGAAGCAGCATTAGGACAAAGCTGTTATGACAGCATTCAACAATAAGAAGTGCCCACCTTTAATCCAAAAACAGTATGAAGTGGACCAGTCTGTAATAACTTGCATTTCTAAACTAGATTGCACTGAACCACAATTCATGCAGATTTTGAAGTGTGCGACACATTCAACTTAGTTTTTTTTTAAATATATATTTGTACAAGCAGCATTATGCTGGAAAACTGCAGAAGCCCTGCTGTTATTCTCAGCATCACACCAGACACAAAAAATAAAAGAAAAAATGTAAGAAGAAAAAAAAAGAAAAGGCAACCCATTAACCAGCTTTGTCACAGATTGCTTCAAAAGGGAGTCAAATGGCCTAGAAGACATAACAAGGTTTATACACTTCTCTCTAGGCTACATGGACGATGTAGGGTTGGGCATCGAGAACTGGTTTTAAAGCAGTTCAAGTGCATAATTGCTGTAAGTTTCTTTTGTCCCTTAACCTGACTGTGCTTTACAACCCCTTAAAGCAAATTCTGAGCCCGCTGTGCTTCGGTGTACATTAAAGGTGGAGCATGCATCATACAAGTATCCACCACAGGAGTCTGCATGATGTTCTGGGGCAGCTGGACAGTTGTGCAGGTTTCCACTGCAGAATTCATATTACCTTTTTGACTGCTGTGTTTTTGAGGGAGGAAAACCCGCTCTGGGGTCGATACGTCTGAGTATCCTAAAAATACAACCAGCGTTTCTGCTGCCATCTAGCAAGAGCAACCACACTTTAATTAGAGCCTGAACAAATTTTTTTTTATATTGGCCGATATTCTTTGCACCCCACTTCAGACACACAAAACATAAAAATTGACTTTATTGCCATGAGTCGTGGTGTACTTGTACTTTATGCTCTACCAGATTCTGCTCAGATCAGCTGTTAAAAGGGAGTTTTTCCTTCCCAATGTCGTCAAAGTGCTTGCTCATAGGGGGTCATATGATTGTTGGGTTTTTCACTGTATTATTGTAGGGTCCACCTTACAATGTAAAGCGCCTTGAGGTGACTGTTGTTGTGATTTGGCGCTGTATAAATAAAATTGAATTGAATTGAACAAGGAGGTTGCAGAGCACCTGCTGGTGGACAAACTATGCAACATTACTCTTAATGTGTTTGAAGGGTGTTTGTCTCACCTCTTTTTCTTTTAGCTTTTAAATTTTCATTTATCAAAAGATACCGACGCATTGGAAAATATGTAATATCAGCCAACTGCTGCAGTGAAATAAAACAGAAGATTGATATAAGCTCATACATACTGACAAGCATTTATAGATATATACACTTTGTGGCCATTTAAAAACAAAAAAACAAAAAAAACAAAAAACCTGTTAAAAGTGTCACAACAATGCCAACCTTAACAACCATCAAACCTTGATAACTCCTCAATAGTAATATTCTGTGTATCACAGTGATTGTCTAGGTTACTCACAATTCTACATAACCACTGTTTCAATAAAGGCATGCCATTTCTCAGGTTCACAACTCTGTTATTACTTGTATGAAGTCAATCTGTTTTTTTCACTACTTCCTGCAATTAAAAAAGAAAAAAAGAACAAACACCAACCAAAAAATAAGCAGTGTTAAGTAGGGCTGCCACAAACAATTATTTTGATAGTCGACTAGTCACAGATTATTTTTGCGATTAATCGACTAATCAGATCATGCATCCACTGGATGTAAAACGTACAGCTTATTGCACCAGCATGCATCTGCTCTTATATAACTATCATTAGCTTACAGCTTTGAGTGTTTAAGGTATGTGCTAACTAAAAATAAAGACAAGATGATAGTTTATTACATTTTAATGAAATCTGCAGATTGTTTCAGTGAAGTTTAATAAACTCAGCCGTCTGCTCCTTGCTATCTAAAATATAACAGGACACCGGAGTATATTCGCGACCGTCTCACACTTCTGATAATCAGTTGTCTGTTTGATGTTTATTCAGCTGTGTGAAAACTATAACTTTAAACTCAGCCAAACCGATTTACTCAAGAACAACTAAAATACTAAAAAAAGCCAAACAATA
>VURO01035838.1:14163-31072 GCA_015108175.1 Pelvicachromis taeniatus
CCCCCCAAACTTTTTAAAAAAAAAAAAAAAAAGCAGAAGGTGGACCAATGAAAAACAACACATAACATGTTCCAATATGCTATCACACAATGACAAAACAAGATCTGAAGTTTCTTACCGGGCTACCCTGTCATGTCCTCCAGACACAAAATAGTAGCCATAGGGGGAAAACTGCGTGTCCCACACTGGGTAGTTGTGCCCTTTGTAGGCCACCAGACAAGTAAATGTTAGGAGACTCCATAACCTCACTGTACCATCTTCTGAACTGGACAACAAGTAGTTTCTGAAAAAAGAAAAACATTTTCATGACACATACAGCTTGACCTGTTGTATAAATACATTTTTACAAAAAACATGTAATTTCCATTATCATCAGGTGGATGAGCGGCTCTACCTGTCCGGGCTGAAGCTGATGCCATACACTGGTCCACTGTGTCCGTACATTATCTTTGATTCGCTGGCCGTCCTCTCATCCATAATCCTTTCCAACACATCGTCTGACTCTTTATCAATAAGGTTCAAGTCTTAAGAGAAAATATGAAAAATTTTAAAGGCAATGTATTAGAAAAATAAGCATTTTATATCTGCAAGTAAAGATTCTGTCACTCAGGGTATAATAGTGTACCTGCTGCAGACTTGACTTTGCGGAGCTTTTTCGGTATGACACTCCACACTCGTACCGTGGAGTCAGCAAAGCCGCCTGCGATCATGCTGGAGTCATCAGTGAAGTCCACCGCAGTCAGGCCCTTTAGAAAATAAATATGTCCGAATAATGAGGGATTTGGGGGATTTTAAATTCATTATCACTCATGAGCAAGTCTCCAGGTGTGGAGACTTATTCCCCATTTTTATTTGTCCCCTCTATAGAAAAGCATAAGTATGCACCAAAACTATGGCCCAACAAATTAGGTAATGACTAACCATAGTTTTGGAGAACTGCAGCTCCTCTGGCAGACAAATTAAATGCATCATAAAACTTTACCTGGTATGCGTTGAGAAAAGTGTAGAAGCAGACGGAGGGGAGGTTATCTGGTCCTAGACGAATCCTTTTCGTGGCCTCCTTCATGTACATGATCTTGTCCAGCTTGTCTGAGTCTTTGAGTTCTGGCAGGGGTATCCTAAATAAGACACTTTTTATCAGACTCCTTTCTGAGTTGATTCAGAAAGCATGACACTGACATGCAAAATATGTCTGACGAGAACATTAGATTAGCCTTTACAGTGGTGTGCAACAAACGCACAGTACAGTACTGTGTAAACAATCCCTACCGATTCTGTGAAGGAGCATTTGGATCCTGCTTTTTGCTCTTGGAGCCCATGCTGTCCTTTTTTGGCTTCTTCTTCTTGGGTTTACCCTCCTCATTCTCTGCCTCCTCATCCTCATCATCAAGGGGCAGCTCAATTTCTGGTTCCTTCAGCAATCCATAGTAAACCTGCACATGGTGAGTGACAAAGAAACACAGACATGTCATTTCAAGAGGTTTGGTATATAAGTGTAAAGAAGACATGGAAAGAAGACAGAAGTTATTGTGTGAGGCTATCTTAAATTTAAAAAGCCACTGGATGCCATCAGTATATAGGTGAAGGGTTCAAAATTCAAGTTGTCAAACATCCAAATGTGTGGTGTATAAATCCGACCTTAGCTTTATTGGCTTCGCGCTTTGCCTCTCCTGCCAAACTGCCAGACATTGCATCTATCTGGCTCTTGCTGCGTGGCATGCCATCAAAGATGTCAATGTAGAGGTGCTCCTGGATAATATTCCAGATCTGGTTGTTCTGACGCTCCTGCAGGTGTCTCTTCAGCAGCTGATAAGAGTCGCGGGAGATACGCAGGACAAACTTGCTGGTGCGGAAGTCCAACAAAGTCTCGTTGCCTCTCATGTGCTCCTTCTTGGTCAACCCAGATAAAATGCGCAAGTCGTCTTCATAGTAGCACTCCTGGTCCCCACTGAACCTGAGAGGGAGGTGAACATAAAGAAATAAAGTTATTAAGGTGCACGGGAAAATAGAGTGTGGTTGATATTTGGTATAACGCACAATTAGACTCACTTTTCAAAGAAGGTCTTGGCCTGACTTTCATTGTTGTTGTACACCAGCTCCAGATACATGTGGACAAAAAGTGGATAGAAGACCTGGGACAGTTCGGCTCTGTGACAGTCCAGTACTGTTTCTATAAACTTCTTGAGGTCACTGTAGTAGACCTCATACAGAGTTGGATCTCCCTGCTGGCTGTAAGCTGACAGTACCACACTGACATCTGGCTGGTCAACTGCAACTGCTGCTGAAAAAGTCCCAATGAGATGGGTTGTATTAGCAGTGTGTTGGTTTTAGCCATGATTTTTAGGATTACCTAAACCTTCAATGTAACTACAAAGTAAATACAACTTTGGCTTTTTTAAACTTATTTTTCTTTAATATAGAGAAGGGAGGACTTTCTGCATGACCTTAAAACTTTGTAGAAAGCAGAGATTTCTCTGCATTTTGTTCTGAAATACCTCAATAATCTCATTTTTTGTTTTATCAATTTTAACCTTCTTGTCATAATAATCCCTTCCTTATCTTAGGTATCAAAATTGTTCATGTTCATCTAATTCAAATTTTTCAATCAGTCCTTCAAAACGCCTTAACTCGTTGCCTAACTTGCCCAATGTTTCTTTGTATGTCATTAGATTTTGTGCTTCCCTGTTTCCAAACTTTTCCATTTTGCAGTGTATCCATCCTGTCACCAGTATATCAAAGATCTGATTTGTGATGTGTTTAAATACACTTCGATGCTTGGTAAAGCTAAACCTCCTTTGTCTTTAGAGCACTGCAGTTTTGTATCTGATCCTGGGTTTCTTTCCACCGCATATAAACTCAAGTTTGCCATTTTTAACTTGAAAGGCTATTAATCAATTAATTACAGTATCTTTAGCTGTTTTACTTTCTATTTGCAATTTGCCTTTCACATCCTACACAGCATATCATTACTGGTTAATGGTACCATCAAATTAAAAACACATTATCACTGCAATCACTTCACTGAATGAACACGAAGTAACCCTGCCGTAAAGCGTAAGGCTAGATAAACTCGACTATGTTAGTACTCTAACACACCCTGTAGTATAAAAATTCTTAACTCTTAGCGCTCTGAGCATTATCCCTAACTGAAACCACTATATTAGGATGTTGTGTTAAACTCGTGGTTGAGCGGGAGACGTTTAGTCAGTGTTTTCACAAATAAAAGCGGCAGCACCCAGACTGTACTGTACCTTTGGTTGGCGCCTGGGCTCCGGCGGAGGATGATCCGGTAACTCGGCTGAGAAGAGAGCTCGCATCCCCGCCTTGTAAGTCCACTATACCGGTGGCACCTCCCGATCCTGCCCCGGCCGATTCAGTCGCCTTCGGGTCCAGTGAATTTTCAGGTAATCCCGCCTCACGACGCAAAATATCGACGGACTCGGTGAGTTTGTTCTTTTTGAGGAATTGCAGGACTGCCAGCAATGTCTGCTGGTCCTCCGGGGTAACCGCGGCTGTTTGTTTGTTGCTTCCAGTCGAAGAGCTGGAGCCGGGAGACGCAGAGAGCACTCTGCCATCATTAGAATTGTTATTTCCAAAGCCATCGGCTGATGGTTCTGTTTTAATGTCTGTTTTTATGTCCGCGTCGCCCAAACTACCTTGTACGGCCGCCATTTTCAGAATGAATTGCGCATGTGCGACGTGAATGAACGGAAAACGCCACCGTACAAGACTAAGACATATGATTGGTTCTTCCCAGTGACCGTGGTCATATACGTTACAGAAGTCCCGCCCTTCGAGCGAATATGGCAGTGTAGCGCTAGTTTACGCTAGTTTACGAGCGAAAGGTCTTCGGTTCGATTCCAGCCCGAGATTAAACAAAAAAGAAAACTGTTTTGAGGTTTGCGTTTGGAACGGCAGCTGACGTTAAAAGTTTGCCAAATCAAACACGTGGAATTACCTGCTGTGACACCGCTCACTTCATAACTTGATACTATAATAATATAAATATCTAATTGTACCCAAGCAAAGTATTCACATGTGCATATTTTTCGCTTGAGAAACGTTTTGTGTATAAAGTGACAAAATTATCAGCACATTGTTTTGCCAAAGACGTATCTATAACTATTTATGATAATATAATATCTATAACTAATGCTATAATGTTTTATAAGAACAGCAGTCCAAATATAAAAAACACTAAATAGATTGTAATTTATATCAAAGACAAACATTTGATCCTCAAATGAAAACCTAGAAAAAATAAAGTTCTGCATGATTTAATTTTACAGTACAATTTATATCATTTTTTACCAGGTGGTGGCACTTTGTTCCCACACAACAGCTGGCCAGCGTCCCAGCCTCCTCCTTGGACAATGTGTTGCTGCTATGAATAAAATCAGGCTTTTTTTTTTTTAAAATCTATAGAACATTAGTGGGGAAAAAAAAGAAAAAAGGTAATTACTTAGCAAATTTCTGTCATCTCCTCAGTTATACTGTTAATACAGAAGTTTGTAGATACATAAACCTTCTGCACCTTTATGCGCCGTCTGCCTCTTTCAGTGAAATACAATATTCAGAAAATGTGTGACACAGTAAGGTGAGGTATAAGTAGCATTTTCACAATAAGTGACAACTTATACCAGTGAGGAAACACAAGAAGGACAGTAACTGCGTACGAGTATGAGTGGTGTTTACTTTGCATTCTGCTGAGTCCGAATATTTGCCCATACAAAACAGCACACCTTGCTTGAGTGAACAGTCTGTCAAATACACTCATGTATGGCTGACTCTGCATCTTTTGCGGCAGTTCGGCATTTGTTCTCATTTCAAGGAGCCTGTCTGTAAAATATTAAAACTTAATCTTGTTTCATTTTGTCTCTACTGGAAAAAGTGCAAAATCTGCATTTGTTTTTGGCTGTGCATATCATTAATTTGACCCCACCCTCAAGTATAATACATGTACTGTAAATACAATAAAGTTCTAACAAAAACATATACTTGCAGGCTATTATTGAGCATATCTCTGGTTGTAACTGATCTCCACTCTATACACCTGGTAATACATTCTCGACATTAAAATTGTGATAACTCAGCAGCAGGTTCAGCATGTAGGCTACAGTCGATTTTAAAGACTGGGACAAAAGAAGGGTTCACGGCACAAGAAGCGTTGTATAACACTGCGGCTATGCTGCTCCTCGTGGAGGACAGATGGGGGTGGGGTTGGCTGGTGAAAGTGGGAGACATACATGTGAACACCAGCAGCTCAGGGTGTGGTCATCAGCGCAGGGTCATTGTAAAGCTGCTAATTAGAGAGAAAAATCTATTCTTTTCTGTGATGTAAAGATATCAATAACATTAGTCTGTACGGCTGACATATTTCTGTTTTCATTTTCACTTTAAAACACATGTCAGACTAAAGGTTTTTGATCTGTAAGTCACTCCTTCATATAGCAAGTTACAAAGCGACTGCCTGATTACTTATGCGCCACCATATGGCTTAAATTTCCAGTGTCTGCATGTCTATAAAGGAAACAGCAGCATGTGCTTTTGTACTTGTATTGACTCACTACAGTTTGTGGTTGTGCGTTTTCTTTGTTTGTTTGTTTTTTGAAATCATAGAATAATGGTTCTACTAGGAATACTGTGATCTGACTGAAAATCAAATAAAGAGATAAATGTGCTCTAGCTGTTTTGATACTTCAGTGTGTCTACAAGTGTTGACACCAATGCAATTACATGAGGCTGATTCGTGTAAAAGCGGCTATTTTTATGTACTGAAGCTTTATGGTAAGCTGTCTCTGAAATAGGTACATCACCTAACATTAGTTTTATGCTTACACAATAAAGCATAACAGAAATTTTCTCCACTTTTACTGCAAAAAAAATGTATTTATATTGCATTTGTCTACTTCTTGTGTTATTTAGCCAAACATAATATGAGTATAAACGATTTAGTAGTGCTAGTCAGTTTCTAAGACTATGTTTACTCATTTATTTATTTTTTTCATGCTAAGTTCCAGTTTATTTTTGATAAGTTTCAGACTTATTTTAAATTTTCTGTTGTTTTAATAACAGAGTAATTTGTCAGATTGTAAGATTTAAGAAAATCAGAACAGTACCTTCGTACAATACAACAATGCAAATATTTGACATACAGTCATGTAGGCATCCCCAGTTTCAGTAAATAGTAAATATGTGTACCAAAACCGACCAGTTGTCAAAAATGTCCCATAAGTTGTCATTTTAGTATAAATTTTGTAAGTGGAAAATATCAACTAATTTTTTTCACATCTAGTTCTAGTTTTTACCCCATAAAAATCACCCCGGCGAGGATATCTGAAACAATTCTAAACAAAGAAGCTTCCTGTGTTTCCATTATTTTTCACGTGTCGGTGTTTCACAGCATGATCTTTTCGTGCCCCGCCCTGATCCACATGAACCTCGGGTCCCCAGTGCTGCCAGGCTATCAAATGCAGCTGGAGATAAGAAGCCACTTGTTTTCTTGTCCACTTTTCCCTTTTTAAAATAATGACTTAAATGACATTAGAGTGAAAACCCCACTTTTCAAGCCATTCGTTTCATTAAGTGGGCTTTTATTCATTTTATGTGAAGCTGCTCTAGAGCTCTTTGCAGTGATAATGAAATGGGCGAGCGAGGTGAAAAGAGACGCGTGTTCAGTCTCATCCTCTCTTCACACCTCAGTGATGACTTTGCTCAGTTTTCTCTCTCGCCGTGGAGTGTGTGTGTGTGTGTGTGTGTGTGTGTGTGTGTGTGTGTGTGTGTGTGTGTGTGTGTGCTGGAGGACTCTTCCACCATCCCCAGTTTCTCTGTCACGAGGCAGCAGGGTGTGGCTTCCCCCAACAGAGACAGGTTTTCTGGAGCGAACACAGACCCTCAAAGAAAAAGCAACTGTTTCATGTGTACTTTAAAGTCTTATATTCACACTGCTTTAGTGCAATGATATACTATTTGAATTAAAAAGCTTATCAAATAGTCAGTTGTAGCATTTAGCAATATTTATGCTGTATTTCATCGTTATTTCGATTGCTCTGGTTTTCTCTACTTGCTATAAACCCTTACATTTCTATGGCACTAATAAGCAGAGTGCTGATACGACTGACATGCATCAGTGAGTTAAATTAAAAGGGTGTTGGAGTGCGTTTGCATGGTTGCTGCACACAAGCAGAGGATGTGTGTTATGTTTATATAACCCAATAAAACTGGGGAGGGTGTGGGGGGTGTTTGATGTGATAATTACAATTGGTGGCACCAGCAAATTATAAATAAAAATCTGCAGGTTTGCAGGTTCAGTGATGGTGTTAGCAGATGAAAGTTTCAGTCACATTTGATTTATATTAATTTATTCCAAAAAAGATTTATGGCAAAGGCCGTCATTAAAAAGGCATTCACATTGCAGGGAAGTGTGTATGCGCATGTTCATGTGATGCAGTCCTGCAAGTGCACAGAGGGGCGAGGCAGATTTCTGTTCATTTTTGTTCTTTTTTTGCTAATATTTCATTTCAGTGGATGTATGTGGAGTTTATCTGTTTCTTGAGATTTACTTAAATGAATCCAGCTACATAAACATTACTATTTATGCATGAATTATCCAAAAGATGATTGAATTTTGGCTTGATCACTGTTGTTTCACCTTGAATGTCCTTACGGTTAACACTTTGTGCTCCTGCGGTTTTCACTGTTAATCCTTCCTTAATTTTTTTGCAGTCAGCTGGGGAGAGGGAGAGCATGTGACTGAAATGACATCTAATGATCACCTTTATTAAAAGAACCATTAGTTTTCTTCCACTGACAAAACACTGCCTTCCTGTCTTTGAGCAATAAACGGTCAAGAAACGGATTTAAATCCCCCACCGGCATGCACGAGTAAATAATTCATGAGGTGTGACTCTCAGAAGAGGTGGAAAATACCCGAAGAGACGGAAAGGGAAGGAGAGAGCAAGAGAGACAGCGAAAGAGAGAGTAAGGGAGAGATGAAAGGAGAAAGCAGAGAAAAGGAGGGTGGAGGTAGAAGCATGGTGTGTGGGATGGGGAGAGGGTCGGGAACCAAGAGGGGTGGGGCAGCACTTTGTGGAGCGGTAACAATGCAGGAAAGATGGTAAAATAAGAGTCTGTATGGCTGAGAGGGGGTCGAGGGAAAAACATTACATGATCATGAATGTGAAAAGTGACATATACAGGTGAGAGGCAGGTGCAGAATAAGGTGTGAAACATATGAAGTATAAAATGAAACTGAAGCAGGCTTGATACAGTGGATATGAGGTTAGGTGTCTTCTAGTAGCTATTGGCAACAGAGAAGAGCTTCATTTTTATCTGGTTTAATTACACAGATATGATAGAAAATGTAAAAAGCTGCAGTGTTTGATTGCCCTAATAAAAGGCTGATAAGTTATTTGTTGCAATAAATAGTCCCTCAGAAACACTTAAGTCTCCATCTGTGAAGACTGGATAAACATTGTTTCACACCCAGTGTGCAACAAGCTTTGAAATTGCCCTGAAATCCATCTTTTTGTCACAGTAGTTCCTTCAAAGCGCCAAAGTCAAGTACTTTCTGCGCACCTACTAGCCTGTCATTCCTTGTCTGGCAGAGGCCGTTAATTTCTTTGGCCTGTGTCAGGAAAGTATGTGTGTGCGTGCATGAATGCATCGTGGACCTTTTGCCTATCCGAGCGGAATAATGGGTGTGATTGCAGAGATGTGGCGCTAGAGATCTCCATTTCGGGGGAAAGGAAATGTGGGGAGTCTGCATTATTCAATACTGACCTAACAGGAGAGCTGGATTCTGCACGCAGATGTCAGCTTAGCTGGTCTTACAGCTTAGTTGGCGTCTTGGATATATTCTTTATTGTTTTGTAGTGTTGTTTCTGGCTTTTGTGTAGATAAATCCCAATAACAGGCTTAATTTAGCACTAGCTTGATATTTACCATAAAAGACATGCGGTAAAAGTCAATAAGTATATTTCTCAAAATGCTGAACTATACTTTTAAAATAGTTTCACTTATTAATGACGTGCTGAATGTAAAGTTAATTTTTAGAAACGTTTTCCAACATTTTGTATACGACCTGCCACTGTATGTCAGATGTAACTGTAGCCTGTCATCACATACAGCTGAAATCTGACAAAGCAGGATTTTAAAAAGGAAGTCAGATGACAACAGGAAGCGTAATGAAGTTTTTTCAAATCCCAACAAATTCTTTTCGAGATTATTTAGAAGTGATTTTATTTGGAAGTAAGACCACTTGGAAACTATGGTTACCCAAGTTGAAGTTGGTTTGTAAATTAATGATGTAGAATGTTTTATTTTCCAATCAATGGAAAGAGAGCATGTTTATCCTTGGGCTTCTAATACCACATATCAGTGGTGTATGATAATGACTAAAATCACTATCGTAATTACTTTGATCAGTGTTGAGATCCCAGTTCTTTTCATGATTATTCACTGATTTTTAGTGAAGAAATGTTTTAATTGCACTGTCATGGAAACACAAATTCTTTCACATTCATGTTGTGCACCATTCCTGTTGTTGCACAAATCTACACAGCAAAATAAAATCACTTCTCATCGTTCTCTTAAATTCAATGCATGTAGAAGTATAAATATTTAAATTAAAAAATGTACCAAAACTTAAGATAAAATGTAATCAACAGGGCGCTACTTTCACCTTCATATCGTGCTATATTCCTGGTAACTAAAATATCTTTTCAGACAAATAAGGTGCATGTCCTTGAAACACGATATAGTCTTTTTGCTCAGAGAGCATTTGCTTTTTTCAGTATTTTTTTTTTAATCATAGTTGTGATTAGTCATGTTCATTTAGTTGTGGGAAGCCAAAATTGTGACTGACATTAAAATTCACTTAATTGTGCAGCCCTGCTATGTATGCTAATCACTATAATCATTATCGTTCTCACCATCCTAGCATGTTAGTAATTATGACATTGTCATCTAGTGGCTGAGATTTCAGACAATCTGCTTTTTGTTGAACTGGATAAACATTCTTTCTGTATTTTGTAAATAAAGTTGTCATCCACATTACTCTTGTAACAGGAAACTTTGGACATTCACCAGATATGAAGCACACGTACGAGCCAGTGATTTCCCAAAATCCTTGTAGTGCTATCTATTCCTAACTATTAAAAATTAACAAGCTAGCAAGTCCCAAAGTCAGTCCAAATTTTTAATGCAGTGGCATTGAAGCAGTTGTTGTCTGCAAGATTTGATATCCTTGTGTTGGTTTTGTTCCTAACTGACCAAGGATATTGCTTAAGCGTTCAGTTTGCATTAGCCAAGAAACTATTACTAGCAAAACAACAGAAGTACCTTAAATTTGGCTAACAGCAACCCTAACTTGGTCATGTATTTATTATATCACATAAATTATTGAAGAAAACACTTGAAATGCTTACCATTAGTTCCACGGGAGGGTTTTTGTCAATTTGTCCCTTTTTCCCCACATTGCAACGCTATGACATCACAATATCGCGAATGGTCGGTTACAATGATGATGCAGAACAACAAAACACGGGGATACCAGAAACACCGTTGTTGTCTGGTGGATATCATACAAATGTTGGTCTCAGGACGACATCCACGTGGTAAAATATGCATATGAACCATATGTTCAGTCTCACCTGGGGGGAGGTGCTTAGAACAGAGAGGAGGGAGCTGCAGGTGGAAGGCTTTTTCCCCCTTTTTGTTCTTTTGCCTGTTCTGGATTTTTTTTTTTCTTTTGGAACTTTACAGTTTTGTTACAACCACACAAACGGCGCAGTTCTATAAATAGCACTGAAATTACAATAAAATTGAATTATACATAAGATGTGTATTCCTGTCCCTGTGTGTGTGTGTCTGTAGCTACTGGATACTGTTCAATACAAGGCTTAAGCAGAGATTATAATGCTCTGCTAGATAAAAAAAAAAAATGTGTGGAAAATGCAGTAATTACTGTAGATATTTTACCACATAACATGTTGATTTTATATTTGAACAAATTGTTTTCTTTCTTCTTCACAGCTCACCCTCTCTCTCTCCTTCCTGTTTCTCCTTGTTCCCTCCCACACATTTTCTGTCAGTACAGGTCTAACTAGGTGCTTAAGTAACCCCCTGCTCCAGGCCCCTCACAACACAGTGAGGGGCCTGGAGCAGTTTCTTCATCACTGTAAATAACACAGGTTTGATCTAATTAACCATCTCAGCACAGTGAGGCAAGAAATCGGTTCTATTAGAGAATTTGATGATTCAAATTGTTTAATATGTGTATGTCGTGTATGTCTTTTATATATCAAAAAACATTACACGTGATTGTTATTCTAATTAATTGGTTTATGCTGTTGACTCACATGTTATTCTGACAGAATGAAAAAGTCCTTTGTTCTGCAACCCAAACCTCTTTACACCGCTTCTCCCTACAAAATTATCCCTCTTTGTGGTCCAGTGACTACATCTAAAGATTATCTCTCACACACACACACACTGACACAATGAATGACAGGGTAAGATAAAGGGATGACTTCTAATTTGCTAAAGGTCACAGCCTTGGTACTTAGAGCACCTTTTGAGGAAAAATACCAAATCAATAATTGTATTTGCTAAACAGCAACATACATTTTAAAGGCAATTGGCTTGTATAATTTAAAAATTTCAAAGTGTAATGTGACTCACTGTCTTCTGTTTTAAACTATCGGTAAAGTAGTAGCTGGTAGCAGTTCATTTTTTGTGAGTGGGTATGTGCATGTATGCTAATGTGGATAACTTATAGTAGTATTAGTAGCAGTGTTTGCACTACTGGACCTTTCCATAATTTCATATTTGCGAGAGGTACAGTATGCTCCGCAACAATAACACCTGGTGTGAATCACATCGGCAGGGAATTTTCTCCCAGGACATTCAGGACAATAGAGCAGCTGATAAAGATCCCCTCCCCTTTGGATGGAGTCCTAAGATCTGTCAATAAGACGGGAACTAAATCTCAACCTGTCCTGTAAGCCCAAGTGTTCTGGAGGACCTTTTTATTCTTACTTTGTCATTTAAAAGGATACATTTATTTTCATTCAGCTGTCTTTTTTCATGGCACAAGAAGACTGAGGTTGCTTTACAGCCAAACATTTGCCCTCATTTTCTCTCTGACTTAAGAACATATAAATATATAGAAAAATGATATGGTGAAGAAAGGTCTTTATTCACCTTGAGGTGCGTCTGTATGTGTGTCTGAGACACAAAGGAGCAAATGGGGGAGGACCAGGTTTTCTTTTGTTACCACTGCGATGTCACCAGGAGGGGAGGGTGGACAGGATGATGGGAATGTCCTTGGGGACTGGCCAACCTGTGCAAAACAAAACAATCGACAGACGTGGTGTTGTCAAAAAATACACTGTACATTTCACATGAAAAGACAGAAATGGGCAGATTTCATCCACAGGCTTATATGTGCTTATATTCAAATATCCTGGAACCAATATGGTAATTGCCGTCATCATCAGTAATGGGTTGAATTCTCACACCTGAAGGTACAGACAAATTTTGTTAATACTAAACTGCTGAGTAAAAAAAAAAAAAAAAAAAAGTCTATTAGATGTCATTTCATTGCTAAAAGACATTTGCATAAAGCTGCTTATCTCCAGTGGAATCTGAATCTACTCAGTTTCCATTTATGGCAGGATTCAGATTAAGGAAGCAAATTATTCAGTGGAATTGACATGACAGTTCTTTGCCAAAAACAGGGTGTTTTCGCACTCAGAAAGCCCGTAATTATGCTGCTTGATGAAAAAAGACCAGTTTTAGAGTCAATTAGGTTATTATCTCGTACAGCATGTGGAGGTACAGTTCATGTAACATTCTGGCACAAAACAGCTTAACCTTGCAGACTTCTCTGTCTCCCTTAAAAGATATGTAGCTAAGAAACTTTAGCTTGAGGTTCTGGTGTTTCACTGGACCGATGCGTTCTTATCCCTGAGCGTCAAATGATGCCATTTTGTCAGATTCTGTATATGTGTTTCTTCTTTACACACAAGGTGTCCATTGGCACAGGAGCCTTAACACATCAGCTGCAGCAGTATGCAGCAGAGCTCGGTGGCTGTGATCGCTGAGCTCTGAGCTGTTCATGTTGGACTAAAATATCTTGAAGAAGAGTTTCTTTTATTCAAATGCAGGATGAAGACAAGGCTAAAACTGATTGAGTCTATACATCATTTGACAGTTTTAAAACTGAGAAAAACACCATTTATTTTCACTGGCCAAATAACTACCCTCATATAATTACAATAACTTTTAATTTTGTTTCACAGAGGGTTCATACCTGTGCTAATTAAAAGTGTTTGCATGGCGTGTTAACTAAACAGACCTATCTGTGCTGCCAGGACATGTAGTTATATTTCTGCAAAGGTGAATGTCAGGTTTCAGCATACGTTGCATGTTGTAGGGTATTAGACCACCTCCAAATGGACACACACGTCCTTCAGTGTAGCACTCTTTTATATACTCTCTATTCTAGGAACATTAAAAAAAGGGCATTACACCCAAAAATAAACAAGCAAACACATAAGTAAAGCAATAAACTGTAGATTCTTTCCAGAAATAGAATTTGAACTGCTATATTGGATTCCAGTATGTTCCTAATAAAGTGGTCTGTGGGTGTACTTTCTCTCAGTCTACATACAATAAGACCACACAAGCCTCTAAACTGCTTTTTAATTAATAGCTCATGCTGCTCCATCCATTGTCTCTCTAATTATAGGGCCATTGATTACTATAGGTCAGCTGCCTTTGAACACACACACACACACAGACGCACACTCCGGCACAACCACATATACAACACAAAGACACTTCTATGAATGCCTCCACATACTTAGCCGGATGCTTTTGTGTCCACTTAATTGTGGCCCGTTAATATTTGAACAGATTACCAGTCAGGAGCATTCCCTGAATGAGTCCTGCATCTCAAGACCCTCAGGCTCATCACGAGCTGACATTTTTAAATATGGCCATGCCAAGATAATGGAATACTTTGGGTGTTTTCTATCCGATCAATAGTTGTTTATATGTGTACAGTGACACAGTATATCAGGGTCTGGGCAGACTGCCAGCAGGTGGGGAATGGCTTCAGTCAGCACTTTGGGAAATGTGGGATTGGGGGAGGAGGGAGGACCAAGTACACACACACACACACACACACATAGAAACTCATGCACATAGACTGTGGGCCTAGAGGCAGGATACCTTGGGATTGCATGTATTTGTGAGGCTGATGAAGAGCAGCAGTAAGGGTGGAGCCAAGAGCGCCGAAGTATTGGCGTTCAGTGCATTGTGAATTTGAAATATATGATGGAGCCGCAACCTGCAACACTGCAGTGAGAATATGAGGCAGACAGACAAAGCTAGGAAGAATGCATGCATACAGTTCTTTTACTTTGCTCGGTTGTACCTGAGTGTTTATGCCATCTAAATCCAGACACAGTTAAAAAAATTTATATTTAAACACGATTCATATGTATATTTCCAAGTTTCTATCCGGCTTTGCTTTCACAGCTTTCCTGCAGTAAAGATGCTCATGGTTCATAGATATTTAAAAATAAAGTACACAACATGTCATAGATAACATTTTTCTATACACATGCTCACTATAGAAAAACCCTTCATGTAGTTCATAGCTGGTGCAGCCATATAGTATTTTTTCCACATCTGTCACACTGCCTGTGGAGCTCTGCTAAAATTAATCAACTCAATGATCCAACAAAACATCTGTCCAAAGGTTTCTCTCACTCCACCGCTGTCAGCAAGGCAATGTCTTTGATTAATGACGACATTTGATTAGTGAATGCAGCCATCGTCTTCCGCTAACTGTCTCTGTTTTTATTAAGAGAACAACCGCTCCGCTAACTTAAGCTAGCCATTTCATCTACGTGGAATGACAATGTTATAAAATCATAACACCGTGAAGCCATTCTTTGCTGCCTTCATCATGATGAGATTTTGAATTATGTCTTGTAATCACCCTGCACTCGCCAGTGGCTAGCAGGTTAGAATGAAAGACTCAGCAGCAGTCTATAAATCCAACTCTGCAGCCTTCAACGCTGAAATAGCTTTTGCTACTCAAATGGGCTTAGGAGACTAAGGTGATGATGCCAACTAACCACACATCACACGCAAAGCCTAACCTGGGTGAGGGCTGACAGTATGTAACATGAAAGACTTTGTAGGCGTGTCATGGCAAGCCACCCTAAAAAGCAACACTTGCAATGTTGATATGTGTATCAAAGACCTTTGGCTATTTACCTGTTCTTTAAACAAAAGCTGTAGCATACTTGACATTCAACAGATCATCATGGGGCAAACGATTGTTCATGCTCACACTTCAACACTTTAGCAATACATAAGAGACGTAAATGTTAAGATGAGAAGAAATTTAACAACATAATTACTGGAAATGTCTATTTATGTCAAACTGAAACAGAAATCTGTCATGTTCCTGGGTCTGCAACCCAGCGTTTTTGAGTTGTGGTTATTTTTTATGTACTGTTTCGGGTCCCCTTGCCCTCATGTTCTCTGTGTTCCCTTCGTTTTGCGTTCAGTTATCCCGACCGTTGTGTTGCCGCGACATTATTGTTTGTGTTTTGGTTTGATTAGGTTTGATTAGGGTTTTAGTCTTTGTATTGTTCTCCCCTGCCTGTGTCCCCTCTGCTTCTCGTTTAGTCAAGCACCTGTGTTAAGCCATGTCTCCGAGTCTGTCTCTGTGCTTTTGATTCCTATATTATTTTGAAGGTCTTTGTCTTATGTCAGTGTCTCTTTAGCCCTGATGTCTCCCAGCTGTGTTCACCTCCTGCCTCTCATTCCCCTCATTATGTCCTGTGTACTTAAAGGGAACCCTGACTACTATGACAAGTTACTCTAAATATGTTACAAATGATCTCCACTACATAAAAACATACTTCAAAATAACTACAATGTTTTCTTTATTAAAACTTTGTTTATTAAAACGGTTTTGGTTCCATAGGAGCTGCCATGTTTTTGCGCACACAATGCATTCTGGGACGATGATGTACATAAGTTGTCGTGTCAGCTACGTAGTAGAACGAGACAGTAAGAATGTAAACTATATGTCATTAAAATGTCTCCACGCCTCATCTACCTCTACATGATCAGTAGCTGCATCTTGAAATCCTGTGTATGCCTCTTGGTTCTGGATAGGCTGTCCTTATGTTGTTTACTGCACATGATGGGATGACTCTACATACTCTAGCCAGCCATGCATCCACCAGGTAAACTGTCTATATGAAGCATACCTGTAAGATCTTAAAAAAAAGAATGAACTATAGACTACTCATTTATGCTTTTTGTCTTAACTGGTAAAACACAAAAGTTAAGAAGTATGCAGCCCAGTTTACTTGATTTTTTTTATAGTGTAGCAACGGTATTAATTAATTTGCCTATTAGTGACCTGGTTACGACTTGGTAGACCAGCACAATACCGGTTATGGAGGCTAACGAGGGCAGCCCAAAGAAGGATTAAGACATACAGCTTCAAAGTTTTGGTGCACTGTGATGCATGGAGGATGTAAAATAACAATATCGTAATTTCACTGTATAATAAAAATTAGAATTATATTAATGTTTTTATCATGTTGTTATGTGATACCATGGATAGCTGCTGCCATAAAATTGAGCTCTTTACAACAAACGCTCTCAGTCGCCGTTGCCATTGGCAGCAGTTTCCACATAGACACGTGGTGGTTTCCCCCCCACTCTCGAGTCCTCGTGTGACGGATTGTTTTCATCTTCATCTAAACTAAGTACTGGTTGACTAGCGTCATCCTCTGTCTTGGTTTGCTCTGGTTCAAACTGTAAAGCAGGGGTCATCAACTATATTTGTCAGAGGGCCAGAGTTTTACCA
>VURO01035841.1:0-11158 GCA_015108175.1 Pelvicachromis taeniatus
AGAAGATAATAAGAAAAAAAAAAAAAAAAAAAAAAAAAAGAAAACCCAAATATGAGTAAGATGGAATGCTTCAAAAATGTAGAACTAGTTTGGTTTCAGCATCAGGCATAGAGGTAATGGTTGAAACATTTTTTCTGTCACCCTTCTGGTATTCCACAGGAAGCAGTCTAACAGGAATTGAAACTGTGCTCTAAGCGGTACTTTCAACTGTCAGTTGGAAACCGGTTTAGTTAGGTACTTGCAGGAGGAAAGTTGTGGGAGGAAGATTATGCTTAGTAACTGATGTAATGGTTTAGGTTGAGTGTGCTTGTGCTAAAATAGGGCATTAAAAGTCAGATTTTTAAAAAGCTCCATCTGAAAGGGGGCTAAAAATACTATTAAAAAAAGTGTAATATGGAGAGACCTTTGAGAGCTTTTTTCATTCTAAGAACCATAACATTATGATCTATGTGCCCCATTAAGCTGATTTGTGTAGTCGTTTGTATCCTTCAGGAGATAAACATTTTTAAAAAGTAGCTTACTTTTTTCTTTGTTCAACTGTCTCCAGCTTGGCAGCAAGGCCAAAGTCTCCCAGCCGCAACTCCATGTTCTCATTGATGAAGAAGTTCCCTGAAAGAGACAAAAACATTGGTCCGGTCAGCATTCCACAGATGACACGCATGCTCGTCCAAAGTCACAGATTCCTGGGATGCTTTGTGTGCGCGTTAAGCCACATTTTCAGTCACGTACCTAGTTTGAGATCCCGGTGCAGGATTCCTCTGCTGTGGAGGTACTTGAGGCCGGATATGATCTGTCTGAGGTAATAGCGCACTTCAGGCTCTGTGAGTGTGTGTCTTGCCTTCCAAATGTGTGCCAGGGACTGCAGAGAGAGCAATGAGTGAACTGTCAACCCTGCATCTGTCAGTGGGACTGTACAAACACTGCTAGCACATATGCATCCCTGAAGCTGCATAAAAGAAATCTCTCTTTTTTTTTTATTTTTTTTTTTTACTTTGGGTATCCTTTTATTCTGTTACATACAGCGTGTGTGGCAGCACTGTAGGGTAATCCAAGGAAAACTGTTAGTGCAAGCAGAACGCAAAGCAGCACAGACTGTTCTAGAGTTCTGAAGTCTCACCTTCCGACTGCACAGCTCGAGGAAGATGTAGATGTTTTCTTGGTCCTCAAAATGGTGTGAGAATTTCACTACATGCTTGTGTGACAGCGTTCTGTGCAGCTCGATCTCGTTCGTAATCTGTGGGCATACGACAGCTGATCAGTGTGTGAAGACATTTCAGTGTCCCACCAAAGAAAAAAAACAACAACCCAGACATCGATTTCCAGTTATGCAAGACACAGGAGACACACAAAGATGGGTGATCGTGTACCTTGTCCCTCTGGTGCGGTTTGGATACTCTGCTCTGTGGAATCACCTTCACTGCATACATTTTGTTGTTGGACAGGTCTGTCATCTCATAGCATCGAGCAAAGCCACCCTTTTGGGGGGGAACAAACAGAATGATCAATTTACACAAGCAGCAGGTTTAAAACCCACACACAATCTCCAGGCAAGTCTGACCTGAGGATCTGTAGCGATGCAGTCAAAACAATTTCAGGATGTCAGGAAGATTAAAGACATAAAAATGATTGTCATGACTATAAAACGAGCCATCTGATGCCTCTGACATTTTTATTAGCGTGGATGCGCAGAAATGATGAAAAACATCAACCACAGATGCGTTTACTGCCGCTTATACAGACATTTTTGGTTTTTTGCTCTTCTCTCTGGGATGCGATCAAGACTACACATGCTCGGGTACATGAAGGATGGAGCAGCCTGAGCTGCTGCATTCATTAACCGTGAAATTGGCGGAGACGTTTCTAGCTCTGCGGCAGGCAGGGGAAGGGGGGGGAAAAAACTGGCTGCAGCACATCGATACGACCAGCAACACGTTGATAAACTCGCTTCCATACACCCTGTGTCAAATAGCGTTGCTGATGCATCATCATGAGGGGCAGAAATTATGGTGTGGTCAGACAAGCGTGTCTTTGGTTTCACGGCCGGTCGTAAAAATACGAGGAGAGCTTGTAAACGTTCATCATCGCTGGAGATCTTTTTTTTTTAATTATTTATTTTTTTATGGCAAAGCATGTGTGCGCACCGGAGCTGGGCACACCTTGCGTCTGATTCATTCAGCACTGACGAGCACAGTAAGAAGGAGGAGGACAGGGGGGGAATATTGGTCACATCCACCACGAGGTCATTCTCTATTCCCGCATTACAAACACACTTGGAACATGGCTCATAATGATTTTAAACACAAAGAGAAAACAAAAAAGGAAGAAAAAAAAATCACCCGGAGTTTCTTTCTGAGCCCAAAACTGCGGCTCATTAATTCAGATTCTAGATCCATCTGCCTCCTCAGTCAAAACCGACGCAGCGACGCACAGACACAGGGAAAGGGAGAAAATGGGAAAAGAAAAATGTATGAAATGCGCGTACCTTTCCCAAAAGCTTCCCTTTAACGTAGGTCCTCCCCGTCTTGAGATCCGTCACAACCTGAGCCAGCTCCGGTTTGGGTTGGTCGTGTTTATTCCTGCTGTTTTTCGCCGGGGCAGAAGTCTGCTGGGGTCCACCGCGCTCCGGCGCAGGCTTAAATAAATCCGCATTCATGGTGTGGCACGAAATCCGCTGAGCCGCGGTGAAACAGCCGGTACTCATTTATCACAGCGGAATAAACGATTGACTCGTACGTATCTCCGTCTCGCTTTAATATTTCTTTTTTTTTCTCCGTAAAAGTGCCAAGTGCGTCTTCACGGTACGTCCGTCTCTCTCAATTGTATCCAACTGGCGTGGACGACAGGGGCGAACCCTGCCTATATAGGGGCCCGACGTCACGGAGTCGTGGGCGGGCAGGAAGGTGGTATACTAGTGAAGAAAGTCCAGACGATTTGCTCAGACAGAAACTCAATCAAAAATTGATGTGGATTTTTTAAAGAGGAAATATGAATGAAAGAGCTGATAAAAAAAAAAGAGTCTTGGGTTTGGCTCAAGTAAAGACTTGAGACAGCTCTCAAAGGAGAGCTGCTGGGAGGCCAGTATTTTAACCCTTTACATACAAAATCCCACTTTATGAACTGAGGTAAGTAAACATGTAAGGCGAGAAGAAAATTCCCGTGATTGTGGGAATTTTAAGACTTTTGTTATTTAAAGGAGACTAAACGCAGGAAAAATCTTTTACTAGGAAATTATTTAATTAGATATAAGATGAGACTGGAACATCTCATTTCCATTCTGCAAATGAGTGCATGGGACAGTTCTTAGGGCTCCACAGATTATGTAATATTTGACTGATTAAACATGCAACACTGAAACAAAAGTGTTGCTCTGCTAAAAAAAATTCCACAAGTTTCAAGGCTTCAGTAAAATCCTGGCTTAGATTTCCCCTGTGTGCACCCCCGCCCCCCATCCCGGGAAAGACCTGAATACGACTGCCACCTGGTGGTCAAAACGTGAAGCTCCCAAGCTCAGGCTGTGAGTACTAGAATGTGCAGTATAAATGACTGATGAAAAATATTTCACTAGTGACACAATATTGGTCCATTATAAAGCTAATGTGCTTTTTTATTTAAAAAGAAAAAAAAAGAAAAGTCTGGTCGTCTTCTGTTTGGTGCACTTTGTTTTGACCATGATGGGCCTCAAGGACAGCCCGGCAATTTTTTCACAATGTTGATATTGTGCATCTTTGTCTGGAGAGTAGATGAGACACATGAGGGAGTAATGAAACTCTGTGACACTAGAATTTCAGAATGGGATGACCATGCCTACAGTAATATCTTTACCTGTTCCTTTTTAATCCGCACACCACAATGACTTGAACCCCCTTTGTCTTCAGCACAGTCTTAATTCTCCATGGCACAGATTCAAGGTCTTTCAAGGTCTTGGCCTTTAACATTTCAAATATGCAGATTCATCCACCCTTGCAAATAAGAGACTAACTGGAAAAAAGAAAAAGTTGCTGACTGACAGGGCAGCAGGATTATTATGTGCAAATTCACAATATAAATCTCCTGATTTTCAGATATGGTGCAGGGCTCTAGACGTAACTTTTTGCCACGGTTCCACTGGTGCGCCTAATTTTTTTTAGGCGGACAGACCATGTGCTAGGCTGTCTAAATCACAGACAAACACTATGCCACATTCTTGATTTTTAGTTCACAAACACTTCTTATAATGACTTGTTACTCCTGAAGTTTGGAGATGTTAGCTTCACAGCCAATCAGAGAGATCCCACGCTTGACTATCTCTGATTGGTTTAGACCACGATATGGGCTTAATGTGTGTCTGTTGTTGACCACACAGACTTTCAGATTTTATAGTCGCACCATTGAGAAATTAGGTTGCATGTGAGCCCTGTGGTGCATTATCCTGTAGGAATCAGCGCTCGGAAGATGTGTCCACTGTGGTGATAAAGGGATGGACAATGGGAGGCAGTGGTTTTTCAATCTTTTGTTGTCCAGTTTTGGTGAGTCTGTGTGAGCTGTAGCTGCACCTTCCTGTTCTTAGCTGAAAGGAGTAGCAGTAAATGTGGACTTCTGCTGCTGTTTCAAGGCTGGCAGTTTACAGATGCTTTTCTGCCTCAATTAGAATGATTAGTATTTATTGTCTCCCCATCACCTCAAATACTATGCAAAGTCAAAAGTCACTTAAATCAAATTTCTTCCCTGTTGCGATGCTTAGTTTGAACTTCAGCAGGTGGTCTTGACCTGATGTCTACATACCTAAATGGAGTTGCTGCCATACCAGTGGGTAATTAGATATGCATGTTATCAAGCAGTTAATACCATGCATTCAATAAAGTGGCCAGTATCATATGAAGCAAATCTCATCTTGTAATTTCATAACACATCTAAGATACGACTCCATGAAATATTAACTGAGAAGACTAGCTGAAAGTGTCAGCAAGTGGATATAAATGGCTTTGGCTGTGAATACTCACAGCAATGAAATGCTTAATAACATTTTATCTAATTGTAAGCTCGAAAAACAGATGAAAAACACTCCGTTCAACAGCTGTATTTATGAGAGCAGATAACAAGCAAAAGTCGAAAATGCACATTTTTCACAATGTTGAAAAATAAAATCTGCAGAAATCAGTCACATCAAGTATTTTAGAGCATGTAACTTTAAAACAGGATTGTGGAAAATGTTTCAAACACAGCTGCATGCAGTGATCTAAAATATTACACTAGGCTGACACAACATAGTTTACCGTCTTTGTATGCTACGGGACTTATTTGTGGAATTACAAAATCATGCAGCTGATGTAAAAATAAAAAAAAGAAAGAAAGAAAACTATCCTCTGGTTTACTTTGTAAAAGTAAGAGAACTTTGTTGATTTTCAATGGTAATTTAAATTACCATTCAAATGGTAAATTCAATTACATTTAACCTGGCCCAATTTAAACCACGACAAGACATTTTTATGAAACAAGCCAGGAGAACAAAAACGGCTTTGAAATGACTGAGCAGTACTTTAACTCTTAGTGTGACGTCACAAAACACAAGGGGAATGTATGTAAGTGGGGAAGCAGAAAATATTTTCCCTGCTTTCCACCCACAGGTTGGACTCTTAATGTCAGCTGTCTTCATGTGATGGACTCCATCCTATTGCTTGTATGATAGATGGATTGTAGCCCATGACTAAGAACACCAGCAGCCTGGTTTTCAAAGCAGGGCCAAATTGAGGCCAACTCGAGCCAAGTTAGACATTATTTTAGACAAATTTTTTATGAGCGGTGTATACAAGACTTTACTTTCAATAATTAAGTCAAGCGTGCTGCAGCCTTTGGCACTCATTTGGTCCTGCTGTGGAAAAGTGGCAATATTTAAAAGTCCATCATGTCTTCTCCTCTTAATTTCTTCTCTTGGGACTCTGACCAAGCTTTGTTGATTGTTCTCTTCATCTCGTCGTCTCCATCTGCATAAATCTTTTTCAACACATTCATCAGGCCCTCGCCGGGGTCAGCATTCTCATCAAAGCCAGGTTTTCTGTTGAAAGGTGGCAGGAAGATACTTTAATGGTGTGAACAATTCTTTGGATTGCTCTCATGTAGTATGTATGCACCCAATCACTGCACTGGAATCACAGCGGCTTGAGACACAGCATTCTTACTGCATTTTATTTCACAAACTGAAATCAATAAGCAAATTTCTAACTTACTCTTTCTCTTTGGACTGCTTTTCCACCGATGTTAGACAGTCCCACTTCTTCGTTGACTGCTTCTTGCACATGACCAAGACCATGTCTGTTTTAATCTGTTGCAGAGAGCAAAAGATAGTTTCAGAGTGTGGACAATGGACTGGCAGCTCAAATCAAATACAAAAAGGGAGAGGAACACCAAAACTGTATTTAACAAGGTTTAAGTATAATCACAATATCCACCGTAACAAGTTAATGCAGTATACATGCTACAAGCTTAAAATTTTCTGTGGCTGCTGCCCCCTAGTGGCCACACGATTCTTTATTATCCACATCAGATCAATGCAAGAGCATGTTACCTGTGGTAATAAGGCTAGAGAATTAATAAACCAGCAACATACTCTCATGATATTTTGTTTTAACCTAAAAGTTTTACTTTACTGATGCTTACGTTTCTCTGACAAACAGGGCAATGACTTAGAATCACTACAGCAGTTTTTCTCTACAAAATGACTACTATTTCCTAAAATCTTAAAATAAATACAAATTAATACATTTATTTAAAATGATACATAGGCTGAATTACCAATTAATGAGCAGTCAGTCGTTAATAAGGTACCTTTACACCTGCCTACTTAGCTACATTGATGTGTATATGATTTTTTTTTTTTTTATTTGTTTTATTCCTCTTCATCAAGCAGCAGGCTTACATTAATACTATCTAACATTATTTTTCACTAGCTTAAAAGAGATTTAGTGTGATGGCTGCAGGAGGTAACATGGCTTAGGACTGTTGATGTGACGCAAAATATGCAAAGACAATCTTAAAAAATAAAAACTTTGATTTGGGGATCCAAAGTCCTGCAACAGAGGTTTTGAGAAGCTCGAAGTAGCTGCCTGTTAAGCATTACCCTCTTTGACAGGCAGCAGGGGAAACCTGCATTATGCACAGCTTCATGCAAACTGATGTTTTAGCTTGAAGCCAAGTGAAGGAGAGAGAGAGAGAGAGAGGGGAAGTGTACGCTGCAAGTTTTTGGCTGACTACTTGTCTGCAATATCAGAGACCTACACGGTTTGTGAAATATGGGAATAATCGGCTGACAGAGATTGCACCACTGCTTCCTAACACACACCCACTCATCTTAGATAACAAAGCCAGCAACCGATTTCTGAAATACAAACATCTCATGGCAGGCTGGACCGAGGAGAAGAAGCTGAGTAAGCAACATACGATCGGTTTACCTTTTTGTAGCTGTCCTGTTCATTGATTGGATATAACAAGTTCAGAACTGTCATTTCGTGGTTTTTCCCATCTAGGTCCTTGACCAGCACAGAAAATGACCTGCAACACAGACAAGGGGCAAATTCACATGTACTGATGAGGGAAGAGGAATGTAAAAATAAACTGAATAATATGCTGATTAGCAACTTACTGTTCTGTAAATTTGACCTCCACATTATCTGCTGATATTTTGTGCACATCTTTCAATGCCAGATAAATTTTGACAAACTTGTCTGACTGATCCCATGCTGCAGGAAAAGAAGATTAAAACATGAACAATTTTGAAATACTCTTTTCCCCCTCCTCCCCAGCTCTTGAATGCATCTTAAGCACTTTGTTCTCTCATTAATGTTTGATAGTCCTACTTGACAACAGCCCCATACCATAGCTGGTAATCTTGACAGTGTATGCTGCCTTATTGGCTGCAGACGGGTCTGCCTCTTTCCTGGCCTGTTGTTCTTTTTGTTGTCGTTTAGCTGCGAGCTCCTTCTCCACCTTTTTCTGCTCCTGTTTAAGCAGATCCTGAACTCTTTTCCTCTCTGCCTTCTCCAAGAGGGACCCCAGCTCCTGCAAGTCTGCCTCCAACACTTTAATCTGTATGAGGGGAACAATACAATCACTGAGAAATGCACATCCACTAATAGAGTACTGCTATCTGTTTGAATCCAACTTCCAAACACTTGTTTAAGTATAATATATATATATATGTGTGTGTGTGTGTGTGTGTGTGTGTGTGTGTGTGTGTGTAAAAACTAACACTAACATCTAGCGTAACTTAATAACTAGTAAGAACAAAGTGTCTTCTACAATAATGATCGTAGTCAATTCCCATAACCCACTCTCGAAATATCACATTACTGTATTTAACACTACGACGCACGTTGGAACTAGGCATCTGTCTGTCATCCAAATAACTCAGAAGCCCCTACATACTAATTACAGTTATTCATGTCTTGAGAGATGCCTTTACAGATGTATTGTAATATATATAAATCAAATATAAAAGTACTGAATGACACTGTGCAGGAGTGGATCTAGTAACATTTCCGGACAGCTAACGGAGACGCCGAATCACTACCGTATTGACTTGTTTAGCAGCACAGTAGCGGATTTACACTGAATGGTGTTGCTAGAATGTTCTGGTAGTCGACGAAAAGCTAACAGCTAAGTTGGCCGCGAGCTACTGGCACGCGTCGCCACGCACGCCTACCGACTGTAATCGTATTTTCCAGACAGGCGTTTTATTTTGGTTTACAACTGTAACGTTTCCTTGGAGAAACTATTTTAAAAAATACAAGGCATCAAGCAACTGCTCGCCATGGGTTGCTAAGGACTGACGTTAGCAAGCATAGCACTGCTTTCACTGTATATATGGAAATCCCGCTACCTCCGCTAAACCATAAAAGCTGCAGTTTTGCTAAACTGAATGAAACGATTCTGCTCACCTGTTCGGTTAAATCCATTCAGGCTTGTCAGTATCAGCTACAGTATGAAATGCCTATGCGCTTCGTCTTCACCGCTCTCAAACTGCTTTGCGGCGCTTGTTTCCGACGCCAATGGCTCCTCCCTCTTCTTCATTTGGCTACTACAGGTCAGGTGTGCTACTGCCACCTACTGTACCGAAGTTTAATCATCGCTAAACAGCAAAGTGTCCTTGTATGTAGAGCATGACATTAACTAAGTGAACTACATTGCATTAAATGAAACATTTTAAGGTAATTTCAACTTTTTTTTTTTTTTTTACTGAGCCTTTTAATGTAACGTCACACGAATATTACAGCTTGCTGGCTTTCAACAAACTTTTCACCACTTTAAGAGACACATTTTACTTAATTGCATTATATATACACACATTACCCACTCAATCCTGTTTATCTGCTCATTAATGCAAATAACTGATCATGGCAACAACTCAGTGCATTTAGACATGTAGTGAAGACCAATGTGAGCATCAAAGCAGGAAAGAAAGTTGATTTCAGCGACTTTGGTCTGAGTCTACTGGGATTGCTCTGAGCTGATAGGAAGGCAACAATAACTCAAATAGTCACTCATTACAAACAAGGTAGAAACGGCAGAAGCATCATCTCTGAATGGATAACGTAGAGGAAGATGTGTGTTTTGACTGATTTAAGGTCTATAAAAACATGAACATAAGCACGCTTACACACACAGGTGTACAAACAGGTACTCAGACACACACTCTCTTGATTGGCTGCTGCCTCTAAACATAGCATGCATTAGTACTGTATGCTGCTTAGCATTCAATACTTA
The DNA here is from genome assembly GCA_015108175.1 of Pelvicachromis taeniatus. Taxonomy (NCBI): domain Eukaryota; kingdom Metazoa; phylum Chordata; class Actinopteri; order Cichliformes; family Cichlidae; genus Pelvicachromis; species Pelvicachromis taeniatus. Next base: position 9,736 of record VURO01035841.1, read on the forward strand.
TTTACTGTTATTGATGCTTATGTTGGTTGTTGCTATGGTTTTCCTACTGTGTTGTCTTTTTTTCCCCTCAGCAGGCGATCAAGCAGATTTTCAGTGTCATTTCACTCTCTATCCCTCTTCTCCTCTATTTATTTCCTTCTCCTTCTGTTATTTTCCTTCCCAACCTTTCTCGTTCCCCAGTCCTGTCCGTTCTGATTGTAATAACTCAAAATAAATAATAATAAAGGTCAAATAAAATATGACAATCAAGTGGACCAGTACAGCTAAAGCCATAATGGTCTACTTGAGAAAATAAATCTGTTGGACATTTTTCTTGGCCTTTAGACAATAATTCTGATTGCTACAGGACAAAAAAATAAATACATCTCGAAAACCAGCTTATTTTCATACTCCATTGATTTTTTTCCACAACAAACAACATGTCAAAACTACCTAAGAACAGGAAATTGAATGGAAAATGTGGGCTTTCTTCCCTATCCATTAGATTTCACTTTAGGGCAGCAATTACCTTAAAAAAATAACGTATTTCTTTTCCTGTGATAGTAGAAGATGTTAAGGTTTTCATTAGCATTTATAAAACTTCAATATTACACATAACATTTTATAATAAACCGAGACACTCACAAAACTGTAGTGTACAACAATATTCATTTATTTTCCAGTATTCATATCAACTTGATCATTTTTAATATTTAGAAGGCTAATAAGGAAACAACAGCACCTTACTAACCAACGAAAACATAATTTACACAAGTAATGAAATGCAGGTATTGACAACCACTGAAAAATCTTGTTATTCAAAACGTCCAGTGAGGCCTCATCACCACCTTGCCCTCAGAATCCCAGACATCTGATTGTGGTCAGCTAGATGACGGAAGACAATGCGGCTAAGACGCCACCGCCGCTTCACTCCTCGTGGTCGGGAAGTCATCACACACCTGTTACGTATCCTCACAGGGCAGCTGTCTCTGGGTAATGCTGAAATCTCTTTGTCTGCTATCTCCTGCAAAAAATGAATAAGTACAGATTTCACTCTATTCTGATGTCTTTGCAACCATTCATGCTGTAACAGCTCAATCATCACAATTGCTGAATTATTTATTAATAGACATATGACTCGGGCGTCCTTCTTCAGTATATACCTGAAGCTCTTTGGGTAGGATGGTGTTCTTCCTCAGTGCGTTAATTCGTAACCTCTCATCAGCATAGTCAAAGGCCATCTGTCTCCTCTTGACATCCCTCACCATCCTCCAGTCAACATAGTAACTTCTCGCCTGCTCCACTGCCCCCCAGCAGCTCCTCAGTGCCTGCAAACAGTGCTCCTTCAATTAGATTATCTAGTCTACCTCTGTACCCATTTACACACACTGTAGCTCTGAGTCCCCCCCCCCCCCCCCCCCCCCCCCCCCACCCCACCCAACCC
>VURO01035845.1:0-11447 GCA_015108175.1 Pelvicachromis taeniatus
TATATGCTGTAAGTAGATCTGAATCATCACCCAGTATTATATGACCCCCGCCAGAGGAAAAGAAAGAAAAGGGCTTCAGCTTGTAGATCCATCAGTGTGCTGTAGCAGAAGTGAGCCTGACGTCCAGCTTCCCCATCATTTGAATATTATTGAAATGAGCCTTTAAAGTGGTTAATTACTGGACGTGCTGTAAGCCTTCTGAATCCACTTTTTGTACTGGGTGTCTAGCAGGGGGCTCCCAAGGGGGTTGCTGGTGTTATGGGTGAGAGGTGACAAGGGCTTGGAAACCGGAGAGTTTTGGAGGAGGGTGCAGCGAACAGCCGGCATGCAATACGTGAGAGGCCCCATGTTTTTACTATCAGTAGCATCAGATGGGAAAGAGGAAGGGGGGGTGGAGGTAGCTGCGTGCGGCAGTTATGAGAACTGCAGTGTGTTGAAACAGAGCGACTGCAACACTGCATAACCTACGAACCCACAATCACGCACTATACACACTGACACTCTCTTTTCCTCCTTTTTTCATAGTTGTGCACACCAAACACTGCAAAAGAAAGGTCACATGGGTTCGAAGCTGAACACTCAGGACAAATGGACTTTGCTGAGCTTTGACGCCAAGCAAAACCAAACCCTCCTCCACCGCCCGCCCGCGCACACACACACACACACACTAAAGGCTCTTCTGACAAAACTTAGTAGGTCTAAAACCAGTCCAGATTGAGAAATGTTGCGCCGACACCTGCAGCCCTTCACACCTACCCGGCTGCCCAAACCGCACAAACCACGTGCTTTCGCAAATATTGACACTACGACATAGCCTGTTGTATTCTTTCTGTGTCACACACAAACACACTTGTGCAGACTTGACACACAAAAACGTCAGAAAGTGTATCCAAAAACACCAACTAGCCCAACTGGCTTAGACCTTGTGGAACCTGGCAGACCAGACACATGAGTCTGGGAGCCCTTTAAACGGGACGAGCCTGTGCAGTTTTTATTGCGAGAGTGCTCTTTAACCCTGACACTGGAGGGAGGAGACAGAATATGTGAGGATAGTAGAGGTGGTGGCGGTGGCGGCGAGAGGGTTAAGCGCAGTCTGTGAGTAGACAGCTGAACCTAAATCCCACATACACAACACCAACCCATCCTCCCTCTTGTCCTCCTCCCTCTTCCCCCACCCCCTCCCCTTCCCCTGTCGTGCCGAACATGAAGCAGAGACCCTGACAATATGAAGCCGGCTGAGAGCCTCTAGGACACAGCAAACGCATACTTACGTCGTCCTGGACGTCCAGACGGGGCTGCCGGTCGAAGAGCGGGGAGCAGAAGAGGAGACAGAGAGTAGCATGAGAATTGCTTGCCGGTGCAGCAGCGGTCCACGAGCGATCTGGCCTTGTTGGGGGGTTGTATTCCTCTTTTTTTTGTTTTTTTTCCTATTTCTCCCAGCCCGTGCGGCGCGCAGACGGAGCGAGCGGCGACACACACATAAATGCACTCACACACGGCCAGCCGCACGCACAGCGCACACCTCCCCCCAGTACACCGCACACGTTTCTCATTCTCTTGCCTATTCTTATGGCCAGTGCTTTCTGTTCTCTGCTTTTTCCTTTCTCATTATCTCTGTCTGCTCCTCCCTTCCCTTTTTCAATATCCTCTTTCTTTCTCTTCACTACACATGCAGTCGGCTTCTCCTCGCAGCCCCCACCTTCACCTCCCCTCCTCCTCCCTCTCTTTCCCTCCCTCCATTGCCCTCCCTCTCGCGCAGCCTCTCCCTCCATCTCCTCTCCCCTCTCTCTCTCTCTTTTCAGTGTGTGTGCAGAGCGAGAGGCCATTATCTGAGCCACAGCGGGCACGTACGATGGAATGGAGGAGTGTGCAGTGAGCAGAAACACAGAGAGCGGAGGGGGATAGTTGCTAGCAGCAGCAGCAGCAGCAGCAGCAGCCTTGGAAACAGCACAGTGCAGCAGAGCTCCTTACCAGTGAGAAAACCCCTCTCTGTCTATATCCACACCCATTCCACATTATGTGCTCTGCTGCATTGGATTATGTTACATATAAGGGTCTATCTCTGTCTGTGTGTGTTTTTTGTTTATCGCCATAAAGCCCAATACTGGCAATTCTGTGTGTGACAGAGCTTCTCTGCTTTCGACTGCAGAAGCAAAGCAGCGGCTTGCAAGCGAAAACGCAACCTCAACGCGCAATGGCATCAACACAAGGAAAAAAAAGAAAGAAAAGGGAGCAGAGAAAAGCATCATTACGCTCCTTGTTTATGCCTTTTGTAAACGACATCCGTTTTTTTCCTCGCGGACATTTTTACTCCATCTAGATTGGGCTCCACCGCGGGCCGAAGGAGAAACCACCGATGATGGTTCTTCCATCTCCATTTTCATTCCTGTCCGCATTCACATCGCTTCCCTGTTTCTCGTGTGACAGGAAAAGCTTCTGCCCTACACCTGTGACTGACAACAGATCCTCTAGGATGCTCCCGCAAGAGAGGGAGAGGCTTGCTGGCGCTCTTGCCGGCCCTTTACTCCAAGATCCAAAGGATGCAGGCATAGTAGAAGGCTTCCGACTGCAGGGAGCTCAGGGTCACTTGGTATAAAAGAAATCACCAACACTCTATGATGTCAACTCACTCCTGCAGACGGTGGGAAGCAAATGAAAGAAGACCTATATGCTCAGGAGGAAAGGAGCGAGACGGCTGCATTGGGTAATGGGGAATGAGAAGGGCACGACTCTTAAACATCGGTGAGCAAGAGGAACAGAGTGGAGATAGCAAGAGGGAAATCTGTGGCGTAAACTGTTGAAACGGGCAGAGTTGCTCAGCTGTTCGTGTGATTCTGATTCTGTAACCAGAGGTACGAGAGTGGCACAATGCGGCCGAATGAAGAGCGCGAGCAACCGCCTAATCACGGTTCATCCATGGCTCCTGTCCTCACCATCCGCCAGCGTGCGACAACGATCTCCCAGTCCTCACTATTGTCGCCTTGCCTTGCTGTCACTGGCGTTATCATTATGAACGCCGTCATCGCCTCTGGCTGACTGGCTCTGTGGTCCTCTCTTCGCTCCTACATTGCTGGAGTTTTGGAGAAGATTTAACCAGGAAGAAGAGGAGGAGGTTGGGTGTTATGGCAGTCTCCCTCATGCAGATCGCTGTCAGCTCCTGCGTAGTGTTTTTCTCTGATATTACCGAGCATGTGTGAGCTACATTGCACTGTGGCTGGATTAACTTCTGTAGCCCTTCCCTGCTTCACTTCCTTTGGCTTTCCCTGTCTCTCCTGGTCTCTCATTTTCTCTGGCATCTTCAATCTGCCTTTGCCTGTCTCTCTCTCCTCTGTCTCTCTCTCTCTTTCCCAATTCGTCTCTACTGTTTTGTTTCCCGAGCTTTTTGCCTCCATCCAGCATAGCTTATTGCATTACCGTTCCAACACTTTTCTCACGAGCTCGCTCTCTGGCGCTGAAAAATTGCACACACTGTCTGTCTCGCTGTTGCCGCACAATTTCGTATGTACACACACAGATGAGCGTCAATCCCAAAGAGAAACACAGCCCGAGCCGTCTAAAAGGAAGGGGAAGGAGAAGTAGAGCATTAAGGTCACATGACCAGGGAGGGCCAATGAGTGGGAAGGGAGAGTATAGTGAGCGAGAGAGGTAGGAAACACATGTGGCGGTGACGTAGCTGTACCGTCATCGTCATCGTCATCAGTGTCTCCCACCAGGACGCTTGCCTCCACCACTGGGTGGGCGCGTGTCATCTCGAGTACATGCCCACTATCACCAAAACCACACCAAAAAAAAAAAAACAAAAAAAAAAACTGAATCTCAGAAAGCACGCTCTTTTTATTCACCCGGCTGGCTGGTGCTATCTCGCTCACTCCCCCGGCTGTAGTGACACAGCGTTTCTAGCTCAGCATTTGGCTTAACCCCTGAATCACATGTTCTCTACACACACTTCCTCATTTTACACATTTCCTGATCACAACAGGTCTGCTCCTCAACTGTCCCGTCTCATCCGACGTTAGCGATTCCATCGTTTATATCCAAAATTTTGGGAAAAAAAGAGAGCGAAACAAAGAGGCTGAAAGAGAGCCTAATAAACATGAACTCTGCCTGACTCTGTCACTGTCCACGTTCACAGCTGAGTAAAACAAAGACAAGCTGTTTGACCATAACACCAACACGAGGGAAAGGATTCAGCTGTTTCCGACACATGATGCAGATGTGCCCACACTGTAAGGTCAGCATGTAAGCTGACACAGTTCGCTCCGTGTCAGAAGGCAGTTCGCTTTGTGTAAGAATGCTCTTGATTCACACACATGTGCTCTTCGATGACTCATATTAGCTTAAAACGGCATCATTTCACAAAAGACACTGCTCGATAGTTCTTCACCACCATCGGACCGACCGTCTCTGACAAAAAGAATAGAAATCTACCGAAGCAAAGCAGCAATGGCAGAAGAGCACGTTGTCGCTTTAAGACGCTGGCGTGTCATACGTGAATTACAATGCTGCCATTCAGGTTTGTTCAACAGAGCTGGTCTGAAGTCACCTCGTGAGCACAACTGTAACGCGGCGAAAGAGGACGTTAGAAGCGCAGGGCAGTCATGCCTTTAAGTGAACTTCTGAGTCATCGAGGTTACACGATATTTAAAATGACAACAACAATCCACGCGGCTTTACATTTAAGTGAAAATGAAATCACACTTACGGTAAACCTGTAATTCGGCATTGAGAGACACACAGTAGAACAAAGACTCCTCATCGATCACTTCATTTCACAGTGTAGTCAAATTTATCATCCGAGATGAGTTACTGCACGCCCTCATCTCTCTCTCTCTCTCAATTCTCAGGCTCTCGCTCTTTTTCTCAGCAGCACAGAGGAAAGGTCTCGGTTGTAGGAGGGATGACTGACAACAAAAGTCCATCCTCAGCAGCGTGTGTGCTCTCTTATGAGTAAAGCTTGAGTCATCCTCTTCTTTTCAACGAAGTCCTGACACAGAACCCTCCAACAGTTAAAGGAGCTTTGCAATTTACTTTTTTTTATTTATTTTTTTTACCAACACATTGCTTTGGGAGGTGTACGTGAATGAAACATAGCGACAGAGAACAAAATGTTTGCTTTTCAGTTGAAACTCTGTTAGACATGCTTTAAAAAAACAAAAACATTTGTTTCCAGCAGTGACCAAACTCACAGGAGCATGACACAAGGGTCCTTTGTTTCTCCTTACATCACTTCCTGTCAGCTGATTCCATTTCCTCCATCCACCTCTGTGCACCCCCATCCCCAGCCCACATTGTCCTGCAGTCTAATGGCATCAAGGTCATCGGATCTGACACACTGTGTGCACCCCCTCCTCCCCTTACTCTCTTTTTTTTTGCTCCACATCTCTTTATCTCCCCCCCCCCCTCCAAACTGCACACATGCACGCAGAAGCTCCAGCGAATGCACACACACTGTCAACAAATGCAGAGGCATGCTTTAATGAGCTCTCTCCACTCACTCACACACACACAGACGCTAGTATGCACACAGTCCGCTGAGGGTCACTGGGTTTATTGGTGGGGAGGGGCAAGAGACCATAGGGCACATTATATTTAACATCAAGGTCGTAATCATAACATGTTTTGGAGAGGAGACTTTTAAATGTGTTCTGCATCCTTTCTATCTGGAGAACAGATACAGCACCATATGGAGAATTTATGTGAACTTATATTTATATAATAAGTCACGTACGTATATTCTAATACTCCTCTTATGATTCAAAGTACTGCATTATTTTCCGTGTACTTTAGTCATTTTTGTACAGTACAATCTACAAAATGTGTGTGCGTGTGAGCATGTGGGGGTTTAGTTTTTTTTAGTCATAACTGGTTTTATGAAAAACACATAAAAACAGTAGTGAGAAAACTGCCTGTGTGAGTATGTGTAACTGTAACTGTAACTTGAGCAACAAGACTCTATCTATTGTTCATTTTCAGGCATCACCTAATTTCATCTGTGCACCTGTCTGTTTGGCTGTTTTTCTCTCTTTGTTTCAGCTTTGTGTCCAAACCCACTCGTGCCAAATCCCCACTCAGCCAGGACGGTGTTAAGTTCAGGATATGTTTAGGTGTGGATTGCACCACAGTGTAGTGTATATCAAGTCTGAGTCATACCTCCTGACATTTGGCACGTGCAAGTCAGCACGAATTGCCCAGCTGGGGGAAGGACTACCCGCCTACCCGCCTATCCCCCCGTCAAACCCCACCCCTCGCTATTCCTCACAAAGAGAAATGGAGGAGTGGTTTGCGAGGGAGGAGAGGAAAGAAAAAAAATGGGAAAGGTGGCGCCGGGTGAGGGGCTGTTAAGCAGGGTGGAGCCACGAAAAGAACAGGAAGGGGAAGGGGGGGCTGTTTTTAAGAGACAGCTCTTTGTGCTTCAGGATTTGAACAACAGCAGGATCAATGAGCAGAACAGAATGTCTTATCAGAAAGTTTTTGGACCTGAGACAAGCAGGGTGAAGGGAAATGAATGAAAAACAAGTGAGTTTAGAATGGTTTCGATCCGTGAAAGAACACTGCGTACCGCTACCTGCTCGCCTTTTGTGTGCCAAGTGTTGAAAAAGAGCTGAGTGGTCAGAATTTGTTTGGACAGTGATGTAATCATTAACAGAACGCAGCAGTAAAGATGGGTAGAGTGTTTTTGGACAGGTGCAACACTGACTGAGAGGCTGGGTAATGATTTTTGGGTTGCAATATTAATTTTAAAGACTTGAGAGCGAGAAAGACATAAAGCAAGAGAAACCTGCCTCAGCTCCTGCACGGTGGCTGGTTGCCAGCCTTGTCTCTCTCTCAGGACTTGGGCTAAGATTAGCTTCCCATATGTTCAAGTCAGGCGTAGCCAGACTTAAAGGGCCAGTGCTCGACCGTGGCGAAACAAGAAAGCCTTCGCTGTGTCTGCTGATGCTCTGTATCAACACACATGTAAAGTCAGGTTCAGCGTGTATTTTTAATCTCTAGGCTCATAACAGATAACTACTGGAAACTGGAAAGATGCAGTGCTTTTATGTTTCCACTGACAGACTTTGTTCTTTTATATCGTCCTTTTTCGCGTGTGTGTTTTGATAGTATGGCATGAAAACTCCCACAGCTGTTGGGCTGTATTACGTAAAACCTGGCAGCGCCTGGCAGCAGTGGGATTCAGGATTGTTTAAACTGGGTGCCCAGTGGGAGCAGCAGAGCAGCCGCCAGAGAGGCGAGAGTTCGAGCTCAAGCAACAGCTGATGACTCCTCCCCCTTCTCCCTCCATTCATTTTTTATTAACTGCGGCACCGTGCGGCTGACGACCTCGCTCTAACATCAGATACCACCAACGATGCCACCGACCACAACTCATCGCACTCGCAGGATATCAATCCAGGCTCCGCCAGGTTTGGTCACTAGTAACAGAAACCCAACGCAGCACAGCCAGGCGGTGCCAAGATAAATGTCTGCTACTTGTCATTAATTAGAAATGAAACATGACAACAGTTCAGGGCTTAGCAAGTCCTTAATGATTGCATACAAGTGAGGCAATTATTGGTGACTATATAAATTAAAATCCATCCATCCATTCGCTTCCGCTTATCCTTATCCTCGCTTATCCTCGTGGAATTTTTGATGTCACATCAAATTCCACGAGGACCTATGAGATGTGATATTTTGAAATCCTGAGAGTGCTTTTTCTTTTACAGTCTCTTCGAACATTCACCTTTCAACCAGTGCGTCTAAAGAGATTTTCGGTACGGAAAATGGGATTCCTTAATATTTTTCAGAACAAAAGTGCTGCACAGTGCTATGTGTCCAGTTTGGAAGATGGCTTGTTTTGATGCAATTTTGCTTCAAGCTCGCTGTCTAATTCAGAACGTTCAGACAGAGGTTTTACTCATGATCTCTAACCGTTTGTTTGTATGCAAAAGTCGGAAATTGGTTCAGCAATTTATCCAAATATGGGCAAACATAAATGAAGTATATACTGTATACAAAACCAACGATGTTAAAAGCTTAAAAGTCAATATTTGGTGTGACCATCTTTATTCATTCTTGCTTCTAACTCTTGTAATTTCTTTATGTAGTCTTCAGGAATAGTTCTCCAGGTTTCCTGAATGACAATCAAATCACTTTTATGGATGTTTCTGCCTTTTGTTCTGTTCACTGTCAATATGATCATGAATAATGTTGAGGTTTGGGCTCTGGGAGGGCCGATCCATGACTGATATTGTTCCATTATGTGTTTTTCTCTCCAGGTATGCTTTTACTGCACTGACAGTGTGTTTGGGATCATTGTAATTCTTTGCAGATAGTAATGCATGGCAGATTAAAAATTAACCATTTGACAAGATCCTCAACACCACTTACTGAAATGCAGCCTCAAAACGTGTTTTACAGATAAAGTAGACAGTCACTGTTGTACCTCTCTTCTATCTCTCTCCTCACCTCCTGCATCCGTATTGATATTGTGAAACATTTGGATGTTTTATTTTTCAAAATATCTCAGGACTAGCTACATCTCTCAGGTCTTGTGTCAGGTCTTTGCTGGATTTTGTTTCCTTGCCTTTGGCTGACAACTCTTGGGAATCAGCTATTGGTACAAAAATACAATTTTTTCCCTGACAAACTGTGCTATCCTTGACATTTTTTTTTGTAGATTCAACTCAAGAAATGTGAACAAATTGGGTCATTTTGTGACAGGCTGCTTGTAACAAAGTGCCTAAAAAACTATTTTAAATTGTCTCTTTCTAACTCTGTTAGTACTCTGTAGATACAAAACTGGTTCAACCTTTTTTATGCTGAAAATAAGTAAAAAAGAAGCCTTCGTCCAAAAGAACCCTTCAGAAATTCTGGAGAACGATAGCGTTTTTAAAGACCACTTTAAAAAAAACACACTACAAAGTCTGGCAAAAACACAAAGACACGAGGAGTTGCTTTTCTCACAATAATGTGCATTTGACTGCAGAGGCATGTTATTGTGTCAACCCATGTGGTAGTTTTGTTTGAATGAAATTTCTTCCATAACACAGATAGTATTTTTAGAAAGTTAAGACGCATCTTTCATTTCTTGGAATGAAACTGTTGGATGACGTTTGCTATGGTCCAAAATAAAGCATCAACAAGGCTCCAAGTTTAAAAGAAAAAGCTGTTCAAAGTAGGCCAGTCTACCAACTACGGGAATTGTTCACAGTCACAGTTTACACACATTTGAATAAACCATTAGCTGCAGTTCTTTACTGACTGAGTGGAAACCTCACAGAACAGTAAATACATCGAAAGCTAACACTGAATGGAAGAGGTGATGTCAAACCCTCCACTTCCTGAGTCTGTACTATACACCAAACCACTTACTACACAAACACGCACACACAATACGCACATGTGGTGCCGGCTAGCTGGTCACGTGACCAACCTTGGACGCCCGGACTCCAGCTAAAATTAAAGCAATGATGTCATCAGACATTCAGCGTTGCCACGGAAACTAGGTCAGTATTAACCCTTTGCCAATGAGGCCGGGGATTCCAAAGCTCAACGCGTGATTAATAAACATTCCATGTGCCATCACGCACACAGCAGCGTCAGGGTTTCTACTCTGTCTCTGACTCGTTTCCCACCTGTGTGAAGTTCACCTCGTGCATGAAGAGGAAATCCTGTGCATAGGCATGGAAAAAAAAAAAGAGAAAAAGAAAAGACAGAAATCACACGAGCGCAGTCTGTCTGCCTTGTAACCCGTTGTGGTACACCTCTCAATTCAGCTCTGCTTCCTGAACAGCAGAAAAACAAACCTGCTGCCAAACTCCATTTAAACAATTGTCTTTAATGTTCTTGGGGCTGTAAATACCTAATGATACTCTATAACTGCTTATTTTAGTTTTCTAAAATGGTGCCTTCAGTCTGTTGGGTGTAGACTGTGTTTGCATGTGTGCAACCAGGGAAATGTTTGACAAGGAAACAGATCTTGGTCGAGATAAACACTCCACCCAGGATACGCACGGCAACCATGACCCTCTGCAAACAGGAGCTCCGGACAACTATAAAGGCAGAGAAACTTGTTAAACACAAAAAAGATTATATTCCCCCCTTTAAACCAGATGGCTGTATATACCTTGCAGATAAAGAGCCTACCCACATATGGATGGGGATTAAAGCAGCTTAGAGGTAAGCTAGAGGAGACCATAGAACCATGCTAACCCTATTTATGACATTTGAAACTCACTGACATATATCACTGCAGATGTGGAGGTGAATCTATTTCGCTTGTCTATGATTGCAGGTCTCTCTCGGCGCACGTGACAGAAGTCAGATCAAAGCTGACTTTTTTCCCTTTTGGGAGAAAACTTCACAAGATTGTTAGAACTCAGACAATTGTTTGATGTTCAGTAAATTCTTTTATGAAACTTCGCACGCCGCCCGTCCACATGTCTTTCCACATAAATACACAAGCATGCCCCGGATCGGCAAGCTGAGGCAACAGCAGCACTCAGCGGCCACACGCCACAGGTTACTACACCCGACAATCAACTACGTATACGCATGCGTGACCCACTAACTTTTACTCCCTTTACCTCATTTGACTCCAGAACCTAGGAGAAGCAGGACGGCCTCCCCCAGCTCATGAGCCAACGTGCAGAGTTCCTCCTCCTCCTCCTCCCCTCCTCCTTTCCCCGGCCTCTTGTATCTACACACGCCTGGCTCTGGCACCAATCAGCGGGCAGCGTGGGACGCTTTAAACTGAGGATGCCGCCACTTCATCAGTAAGGGCGCTTTAACTTGGCGCGGCTCAGAGATAAACTCGGCGCCACTGAGCAACAGAGTCGGCTCCCAGGCAGCAAAGCCCGGGTGTGAAGACAAGACTAAAGGGATCTGGCACAACTATATTCCACTTAGAGATGATACGAGGGATAGCGCGGCATCCGCTGGGGAGAGCAGCGGGTGACATCCCAGCAACAGAGCGAGGACAGTCACAGCTGTGTAACAGTTACAACTGGCTAAACCAATTCTTGCAAACACATACGTAATCAAGTTGTTGTTGTTGTTTTTTTTAAAGGACAGGCAAACAGATACAGATAGACTGAGAAAAGGAAGTGATCACTGGGCTGACTAACCGTGACATTAACACCTCATCCAACAGCAGCAAACGGGCAGATATTATGCACAGATGACAGACATAGACACAAACGCTATGAAAAAGTCAAACCCACCCCTCAAGTATCATCTCTTACCTTAGCTGCCAGTTCAGGGCTTCCCAAGCAGCCTTGACCGTTGTCGTCCAGATATTCCACCTTTACAGCCATTCAACAGAACGGGGATTGGGGGGGGGGGGCAGGGGGGGGGAGAGAAAGAGAGAGGGGAGGGGGGGGGGGGGGGAGGGAAAAAGGGGGGGGGGGGGGGGGGGGGGGGGGGGGGGCAGAAATCATGAAAAAGGAATGAGTAACCAAAGAATA